>VYZS01059893.1:0-13567 GCA_013400695.1 Neodrepanis coruscans
TTACACCAACCTTGGAGCCACTCCTTGACCTGATGCATCCACCTATTCTTATCTTGATAGTGGAGGAGTTGAGAAAATCACTACCTGTGCTCCTGACCCAATTGTCCCAGGGCTCTGAAGTCTCTTTTGATTGCCCTTGGACTTTTCTATGTTATTTCATCACCGCCAGTAATCAGAGGGCCTTATTACTAGACTGGTGATAAGACTGGAGAATTTTCCAGTTATGTCCCTCACCCAAGTCCCTGGGAGATAGCAGACTTCCCTGTGAGTTGGGTCTGCTTTGCATATGAGGCCCTCCATTCCTCTTAGAAGGGAGTCTCCTATTACAACTACCTTTCTTTTCTTCTTGACCAAGGAGCTCTTGAGGCAGGATAGAGCTGGTGGTGTTTTAGGAGGCCCCATGACCCCAGAAGGGCCTTTGCCCACCTCCTCAGTTTTCTGGCCTTCTAGTTCCAGAGCCTCATACCTCTTGCACTTTTACCTGTCAGATTTTGAGAAGGAAGAGGAACTTTCCTCCTGGTATGTGCAGTGACCAACTTCCATCCTTCATCTTTAACATAACCTTGGCTAACAGTTCTTTAACCAATTATCCTGTAGGGTTCCAAGTCCACTTTCTTCTCCACTACAATGGAGGTTTTAGACTCCGCAGAGTCTTGAAACTACAGTGTCTCTGAAAATAATCGACCTGTTTCTTGCTCATTTACCTGAATACTATGAAGCCTGCTCACTTCTTCCCATAGGTCCTTCACCTGATGAAGGTCCTTCACCTTCACAGCTCTTTAAACATGGCACATCTGCAAAATAACTGTCTGCTGCAGCCTCACGAAGGTTGCTGGCAACCTGACCTGGAGAGCTGTGTCTGCCATTAGCCAGTCTGTCTGGAGGCCTGACACAGCTGGTTCAATGACTCCTGCAGCTATAAAGGGTTGAGTCCTGTGGCATGTCAGTGCATAAATGATGAAGTTTAAACTCGTATGTTACTAAGGCTGGGGCTGACAGGATTTTTTTGCTCCACCTTACCAGCTACTGAGCCTGTTTGCTGCCTCTCTTTGCTGCTCCTCGATGGTCAAAGGAGCCCTTCCTGCAGCCCTGCGAACTGCAGTACCTCAACCTCCCTGCCATGCCATGCCCTCCCTACCTTGCCACACTCTTACTGCCGTGTCTCTGCCTGCCCGCTCCTGTTTGCCATGCTCCGGGTAACTCACGCTCTCTGGAGCCATTTAAATATCCCTTCATTGCTCCTGGCACCGCCTCTCCTCCCCTGCCGACGACTGCTAAACTGTGGAGCTGATGAACTCAGAAACTGCCCCCTGTTAGAGCTGTGTCTCACTCCCTGGACTTCCCTTCACTCACGTCTGCTTGAGTCACACCAGGGAATCTCATGTATGTCCCAAGTGGCATCTCTGGCTCAAGACATCCCTTACCCCCTGACAGCTTGAACTGAGAGCAGGTGTCAGGGTAAGAGCCACTCTGTAGGTTGTTGGAGATAACGTACTGGGCTTCTGATCCTCTGGACAGATGTGGGAAAGTTGTCCTCTAGGTATAACCAAGATGGGCTTGGAAGTTGGTGGGTCAGCCTGCCTAAGCTTGTCTCTGCTGGGGCATTCATTTCTCTCTTTTCACAAGACTTAACTTTTTTGATCATGTGAAGGTCACATGCAAACAGACAAGTATGTGCGGAGCACTTGGTATGTGCAGTCTGAAACCAGGAAGACGTCTAAGAAGGTTTATCCATGGATCTTAAGAACAGCCCTGTCAATTAAAACCAAATGTGTAACAGTGTGTAGTCCATGATTTACTGTGATCACAACTGTGTCCTATAACCTCTGAGGGAAGATTTAGGTGGCTGGCCTTGTGCATTTCTCATTCTCTTTGTTCTTAACAAGATTAGTGGGATTGTGTCGTGGTTTTACCACTAAGAAGCGTGTCCGAGAGAAGCCACACACCCCCAAAAAGAAAACACACAAGTAACACAGTTTATTTCACACACACAGAAAACCGACAATAAAGTGCAAAACCAGACAAATTAAGCTCTCCCAGACCCCCGTGTTGGGATGGGNTAGTCTCGGCGCGGAGACAAGGAGCAATGTTGCCGCGGCCACGTCCAGAGCAGAAAGAGGAAGATGGCATCTGCTCTCGCCTTTTTATAGGGGACCCCTCCTTGGCGCATGCGCAGATGGCTCCCAGGGGGCCGGCCTTCCTCTGATTGGATGATTAGCACCCGGGCCCAGCCCCCAGTAAGGCCCCACGTGCACATGGAAGTGCCGGGCCGGGCCGGAAGTGCGCACCGATCATGGCAGCGCCCTCAGCGCCCCGGCCCCGGCTGCATCAGCAGCCGCCGTGCCAGCCCTGCGCACCAGTGAGAGCCGCGCCCGCGCGCCATTGGAACCGCCACCGTTGCCACGCGCCACCGGCACTGCCGCCACGGCTTCCGGCAGCGCCAAGCTCCAAACACGGAGGGCCACGCTGCCCGGCGTGAATATGGTAGGGGGAGGGGGCCACTGCACCAACGCCACGGGCGGGGAACACAGCCACACCGGGCTAGCAGGGCACACACACACCCTCCCCCAAGGCGGGGGAAACCAAAGGGGGGAAAACGGCTTTATCTTCTAACCCACAACAGATTGCTAGCTTTGGCCGGAACTCAAATTAATCCTTGGCAAAAAAAACCAAAACAAACAGACACACTGACTTTATTTACATGAAGTGTCTGGTAAATACATTACAAGAATGTTCCAGTAAATATTTGGGTTTTTTATTGGCAGATTTTATGTGGTTTTGTATCACCTATTTTGCTTTCTGAGCATGTTCATTAGCGAACACAGTGCTAGAGACTGGTTTGTGTCTAATTTACTGAAGCCCTTAATTTCTATGTGGATTATATATAATTTATCAGTGTGTCCCACTTCCCCCGTGTTCCTCAAACAGTAACGTGAAAAAAAAAAATTGGTCATATTTTAGGACTATCAGGCTGTGAAACCTCAAGTTAACTGAGTCTGGAAATAGACATCAAATCTGGCTGATTTTGCTGCAAATAACTGGTTACTAGCAGGTGCTACTTGATCCAGAGAGCAGGTGTTATCCCCTTCTGTGTAAGGTAAAATCTGGGGTGCTGGCTGCCTTTGCTAGGAGTGTCTGATGCTGAGGTATCATGGCCACTTGAAATAGCTGTAGTGAGAGACTCTACTGAGACACATGGCTTATGGGGAGATCATCGTGCTTTGTCAGTCCTTGAAAACACCCCATGTATGAGTGAACCCCCTCCACCTTACAGAAGTGATACCTGTTGTCTTATTGGGATGTCCCAAAGGATAAGCCATCCTGCCCCCACCAAGGACATGAGTTACGTAATGTGCACCATTTGGCTGAGTGGGGAGGCTGAACGAGCCCGTTTTCACTTTTGCTTGAGACAAGTCTGCAAAGGATGGCATCACTACAATTCCTTGGCTTTGTTTTTCTATCACCTTTTGGCATTTTAGTATTTTGAAGAGCTTCTTGGAAGCTCAGAGAAAGTGTTTGGGTGTCTTATGGGAACTTACTGTATTAATAACACCAGATCCTCTGGACTACCAGGAGAGCTGCAGCGAGTTGTATCCTAGATGTATCCCAGAACAGGACAGAGCTGAGTTCCTTGCTACTGACACTACAGTCCTCTGATTCAGTGTAGGCCAAATTTTCAGCTAAATCTCCCAGGTCTTTCACTAGACGTCTCAGTCAGGGCTATGCAGTTTTGTGAACACTATGGTTACTAGTCCACTTGAACAGGGCTATCTCAGCAGGAAAGACATGCCCTTAGTCAGTGCTAGACAGACAGGTTTGCAGCTGTTCTGAACTCAGTTTTGAAGCTCTTGCCTTATACGGGCTAAACCAGTCCATTCTGCTGGCAATATGCAGCAGTTTGACCACCTCTAATCACCCATGCCTATAATCATACATGAACTCCCCTTGACTTTCATGTATGCCTGGGGAAGTTCCTGTCCCTGGGGTTTCAGGATAACCCCCAAAATGAAAACATACCCAATTCCTTTGTAGCTCTTTGACAGAAGAACTGAAATCCTATCACTGTTGGTATGTCTAGTAGAATAATCTCTGAATTTTTAGAGCTGAAATTTCTGTACTCAAGCAGTTGCAGACATCCTGAGGTGAGTTACATCTGTGCTCTCCTTGAGACCATAGTGAGTATATGGTAGACAGGTAATGCACCTTTCAGTGTGGTGTTGTACAGTGCATTTCCAGTTTCACAGCAGCCTGTACGAAGGCTTGACCCTGCAAAATGCAGATGTGTCAGAAATGGTTGGAAGCTTCAAATGGCGGCACTTCTGCTGAAACAAAGCATAGTGTACAGCCTAAGTCTGACCTCCTGAACAGTCTCCATTGCTCAGCCAGTGTACAGTAACTTGTTAGGATAGTTTGATGACAAGTTTCATCCCTGTATGAATTTATAAGGCCTGTTTATAAAGATAAATGGGCTATTGTCACAGTGGAGTCCCATGGGATGAGCTGCATTTTTGGAGAGTTTAACAATAAAGGGATTACAGCCATGTTTTCCAGGAATGGGAAAATGGAGAAAGATGAGAGGGTGAGATCACATTCTTTGCTTTGAAGCAGCGGGTAAGCCAAAAGATATGGAAAGCTCAATGTTGTAGCTGATTAGCAATGATGTGGGAGATGGAAGCACCTGTTATTAGTATTGCACAGTGCCTGAGTGAGCATCTCCTTGAAACTCTGCCAGAGGAGAACAAGAGAAAAATTATACATCCATTTAGGTATCTCAGGTGTGTTTTTTTAACCCTGGAAGAAACCTATTCACTTAAAACACATAGGTGAATAACATTCTGTTTAGAAAGTATTACTGTTGTCTTGGAGTAATACAGTTTCAGACCTCATCCAGGTTAATAAAAAATTAATTAATTGCTGAATTCAAAAGGATGATTAATCCTGACTGAACTTTATTTTTATATGAGAAGAGACTATATAGTCCCAACCAATAGTATGTATGATTGGTGCTTTTAGGGCATTCAGTTTTCTGAAATGGAAAAGAATTATTGGCCAAATAAAGTAGGAGGAAGAACTTAAGTGTAAAAATGTGATTGATAATTGGAAGCTGTTCAGGAATCCTGTATTACGTCCTTGAGAAACAACAATACTACATTTGCAAAGATAAATTCTTTATTAAAAAAAAAAAAAAAAGCTGGTGTGATAAACAAGGAGATGAAAGCAGCAAAACCCCCAAAATACAATAAATGGAAAAACAGAGGAAGCAACATGGACAAGTAATCTGCAAGGAAAGACAGATGGTTGATGGGACAGCTCAAGGATACCAATGAGAGATTTTGGGCAGCAGGTTTAAGCAGTAAGGAAGGATTCTTTAAGTATATGAGGCATTCCTGAAATCTTAGCAGTGGTATAGGCTCTATACTAAACATGGTTACAAAATTGTTGTTTGTGAAAAAGCAGTGGCAGAAATAACAACTATTAGCAACTATTTCATGGTGCTTAGGAAGGAGAAGACTCTGTATTTGTAGGTTGGTCATAAAAGAGTATTTTCCATTTTGGTGACAAACTACTTCCAGTAATTAGGAACAATATAATTATTTTTAAATGTACAAAACAATACTTACAGTCCATAATTTTTACAGACTAAGCCAAGGACCACTTTGAATCATTAATATAGACACTTAAAAAAATTCAGGGGAGTGGTAAAAAGCCTACTGTAACAGCATTTTTCTGAGAAAATGAGGGGTTAACCTGCCAGGCTTCAGTTTGGTCAAAGCAAAAAAAAAAGGCTGATAAGCCTTACAGCTGGTGAAGAGCTGAGAGAAGGCAGGATGATACTAGCAAAGTTTTCTTAAATGGGAAACTGACCTTTTCAGACTTTTTTTCATATGCACATGATTTTTGGTAATAAAAGTCATTATATTCATATAATTATACATAGATTTAAAGGCTTCCGACTTTGTTCCTGACAATACTCTGATATAGGAGTACACACTAGACAAAATCAAAATGGCTTATTGTAAATAGCCCAGGGGCTTTGTGCATTCTTATGAAACAGCTGCAGATGGAGAGTCATCCTCCACCAGTGAGGACAGAATTTGAAAGATGCTCATAAAGAAGTACTGAAGGTATCTGTTCCTCACCTTGCATTACCCAGTGGCTTTGTCAGTGGTACAAATACGACATGATTGTTGGCACAACCATGGAGATTGTGCACATGGAGAGGAGATAAACAACAGGTCAGCTGTGGGAGCAGAGCTGCATCATATGAAAAGCAGAGCTTGTCTCATGCTGTTCAGTGCAAGACTATACGTCTAGGAGCAAAGTATGGTGATCAAGCTGGCAAGACTGGAGGCCTTGTCTGGATATATTGATGGTACAATGGGCTTGGAAGAAGACTGCCAAGCCCAGTAGTTCAGCTGAGGGAGAAGGCCCCTTAGTTGTTATTTTAGGCTAGTCCAATTTGACATTAAAAGCTAAAATTTCCAGCTGGCCAAGGAAGTATGGAAAATGGAGCTCATTAACTGCTATTGCAGATCTGTTTCCAAAGTGTCATTGTGGTGTCGCTGTTAGAGACAGCACTGTGGATAGGTGGGGATATTTCTTCTGTCCTCCCCATGTTCAGTGAGGATTGGAAACCTGGCTAAATACATGGCATTGCTCATGGAATTTTCCGACAGGAAGTGTTTCAAGGCCATTATGGTGTTTTGAATATTTGTCTTGAATGTATCTGCTTCTTCTCATGGTGGATTAGGGAAGATGGGTCATCTGCATACCTGCCCATTGACCATGGCTGCTGGAGACTAATGTTTGTTTTACTCCCAGAGATCATGGGCTCACAGGGTAAAGTCTTCGAGAAAAGGCATGGTTTCATTCTCTAGTTATCGTGTGTGACTGTGCACAGGTAGTATATGGCATAAAGCAATTTCTCAGGCAACGCAGTGGAGTGATGGTAATAACTCAGTGGTATCTGCCTAGTTGTCATCCCATGTGCTGCATGCTTTTCTGTTCTTGCTCTAAAGACAGATGCTGGAGATAGCTTGAGAGCCTGTTGGTTCAATCAAATCTGTAGAACTGCTGTATGATGCTAGATCTTACTAAGTAAGGTGGTTTGCAATGTGGTGTAGAGCCAGAGTGGTGGATCCAGAGCACACCCTTCAAACCAGAACAGGCTTGGCTTGGGAAAGACAGTGAAAAAGGAATCCTGCAAGTCTCGGACAGACCTTGGAGAGTCTTCTGTAGCCAGAGAGAGTATGAGATGCTTCACGTCTGTTCTAAATTTTGCACAAAAGCTGTCCTAGCCTGTGGTGACATTTTCTTTTTCCTTCTCTGTGACTAATGGTGGTGAATTTCATAGCCTGGTGAAGAGCTCACTCTGCTGGCAGACCAAGATGGCAAAGGGTAAAACAGGTAGACCATGGCAAATGGAAAGGTACCTGCAATAGTCTTGTCTGAATGAATTTTTTGAAAAGTCAGCTGCTATTTCTTGATGCAAAGGTTCTGTAAATCAGGAAAGGATCTCCTGTAGACATATACTTCAGATATGTCTTCATATATCTTCAGATATATGCTTCAGACCCTTGAGAAGAAGAGAGAAAAGTCCTAAGAATAAATTTCTGATGGTAGATTTCCTTATACAAGCATGGAGACTACCTCCAGAAAACATGGCTGATGTACAATGAGTTTACAGCTTCTTCTTGGCGTAGGTAGTGGAGCTGACCTTCACTTTTTACCCCTCTGTGCACATTGCTTTCCTGAGATGTGTCCTAGCCTGGGAAAGCGCCAATTCTCTTTATCAAGCGTGTTATACACATTTTTGTAGTGTAACACTGGAAGGTACTAGTTCTGTAGTCACATGCCTTGTTCACATTGGCTTACATCTCAAAATCTTCCTGCTTATTCAAATGCTCAGTGCTTGCAAATCATCGTTGATTCTAAGACTTGATTAGAAATATACAAGTTTTTCACATTCCGCTCGCTCTTTTTAGTCTTTGAATGGCTAACCATTCATAGAGTGCCTAAGGCTTGAATGGGGACTGAATGACTGCATTAGATGAGCCAGAACCAGCCCAAAGGATTTCAGCACACTGGAAAATTTGTTGCAAGTGACCCCCCTGTTTTCCTGTTTTTTCAGGTCTGTCAGCTTTTCCCTCCTGTCCCTCTAGTTTACATGGTCAAGAGTTTTAGACACAGTATTAAGGGAAGCATTCTATGTTCTACTTTGCCTTGGCCTGCATTTTTTAATCCTCCTTCTCTCCCCATCTTAATATCAACGTGGTTGAGAGCAGATGTTGCTGTTGATGAAGAAGTTAAAGGAAATGTTACTTTGTGCTTAAATGCTTGTATGCACAGCCCCAAACCCCAAAGTGTGTGTGCAGCAGGAAAAGGGGAGAGGCAAAACAATCAGGATTTGAGTTATTCCCAGTTTCTGCTTCAGCCTGTCATTCTGCCCTTTGTTCCACATAGCTCAGTTTTCTAGAAACTCTCAGTCAGGTCTAGCTTGCCTGGCACCCTAGTACCATGACCCTTTGTACAATCCTGCTGCTTTGACTTTCTCTGCTGTCTCTGAGCTTCATAGGAACCAGGAAATTCAGTCCTGTTCCCCTTCAGTATGAGCAGAGTTGTTTTTTCTTGTTTTCCCCTTTGAAATACTGGACTCATGCCCTTTTCTGGAATAAGTACAAAGGGGCAGAGCTAGAATTGAGTATTAATGGCATTCTCACCTGCTCCCTTTTGCACTTCAATATCAACACTTAGCCAGAACTTTGATTTGGTTTGTCTTCCTTTTATTTTTTCCTAGAATACATTGATACCTTTATCCATAGGAGTATTGGACAGGTGTAATGTAAACCAGTGGAGTGCCTTAGCACTGACTATAATCAAGCAAGTACTTTGGCCTCCATCAGAATTCATGTTTTAAAACAAACACAACCATTAAGCAAATTTTCCTGTTGCGTTACAGGTAAGAGCATCACTTGTAGCATCGCTTGTGCCAAGGTGCTTCAGCTGCTTGGCAGAGTGCCACATGGCTCCTGGAAGTCAGCATCATCTCCTCCTCCAACATCATCTGCATGTATAAGTGACATCCATGAAGACTGGGCACAGAGCTCAGGACAGCATGTCTCCCCACTCCTGCTCTCAGTGTGTGTGCACCAGATGGTGGTCCTGCTATCCAGGAGATGAGCAAGAAGGAAGCCCAGACTCCTGCCAGTCCTATTGCTACCACCTTGTTACATTCTACATGGAAAAAACCCTCTGGCCCGGACTGCATTCCTGGCTGGATTTGTACATCTACACGCTCTGCAGGTTGCACAGCCAGAGTTGCAGGGAGGAGTGGGATGAGGCTTAGGTTTCTACTTGCTGATGGCCCCTTGTGAAGTAAAAAGGAGTGCTCTCGCCTAAAGTGGGAAACAGAGGAGACAGCATGAGTAGGTGAAACAGATTCCCCAGGGCATGTGCTGTACGTTGACAGTGCCATTCCATGGATGGTTATATTGCTTCTCAGGGTCTGTAGTAGTGAGATCTGTACAAACATCTATCCACTTCTACTTGGTAGAGGGAGCAAAAATGTAACTTATTGCAAGGCTGAGAAGAAGGCAGTTGCTATAATGCTGCTTCATTTTCTCAGTATTTTCTCTCCAGCTGAGGTTCCTAGTTTCTATGCTCACCTACCTTTCTTAAGGACTTTCACAATGAACAAGTTTCTCATGTTGAGGCATTGTCTCAGGAGAAAATGCACTGTTCAGAGCCTTTTTTTGTACCCTCTTTCTTCTCCCTTTTTCTCTCCATCACCCATGCCAGGCAGAGGTACAGTACTGCTGAATTAAGAGTATCATCTGCTTTGAAGCTGGGACCTCACAACAAATGGACCAAGATCCTACTCAGTATCAGAATCTCTGCCTGCATCTACACTGTCAGAGCATGTGTGCATTGGTACTGCTGGTTTGTTTGAACTCTGGTTTTTATTCTGTTCGCACTGTGTTTTGACTCAGTCTGTCTTCCCTGGAAACTAGTCAATTCAGAGTTTAGATGTAGGTCATATATTGGAAACTGGGAGATTCACCAATGTTGAGTCTTTATATTAGGTATTGTAAGTATTTTGTGAAGGTTTCAAACATCCTGTAGATAGCTTACTCTGTTTCTGGTTGCATTTGCTGTGGCTAAGATATTTTCCTCCATCCCCTTCAGTCCCTAGAGGAGAATAATTGCAGATTAGTTAGCTGATAACTGAACTGTATCTTGTCCATAGAGGGTACCAGAAGATTTTTATTGAGGGGCTTTCATAGCTGAGAGCTAGTATTCTTGGGAAAGCACTTTCCTGAAAGCTGTGCTGCATTTACTTTTAATGAGGGCATAAACTATACTTGACCCACACTAATTTGAGCACAAGTAGTCATTCCTTATCTCTACTAAGATTTCTAGTAAAAGATGGCAGAGGAAAATTAAGGTACTCTCTTGTTGCTAAGACTCACAGGAATGAAAATCTCATAAAGTCTTTAGGTCTGAGATAGTAATGATTGAAACCAATCCCTTTCTCAGCTTTAGGTCCTACCAGGAAGATGATCTTATTTTCAGTCACATGCCATCTTATTTAGGAGGGGTACAACTGTGGTAGGAAACAACTCTGTCCCAGCAAAGTCAAACAGCAAAGGGATTGATGGTTTAGACTTGAAAATTGCACAGCATGAGCAAGACATGGGAAAATAGGTTGTGAAATGGCTTGTGTAGCAGAGAAGGCTGAAGTCAGATTTCTCAAGGACAGAGACTACTAAGTCTGAGAGGTATTGCAGCCATTCAGTAAGTGACAGAGTATGCAGGGAAAATAGTAAACCAGACCAGCTGCTGGTTTTGGCATCATTGCTTTCCCCTCCACTTCTCCAAGCTATGCCAGTGGCAGGCACTTAGAATGTCCTGTAGAGGTCTGGTTGCTCTTCAGTGTTTACATTTCATGCATATCTGCTCATACTCTTTTTATCTGATATTCAAGCAATGGGTAACCTTGCAGAATTTTTCTCCAAGGCTTATCAAGACAGCTAGTCTTGTCTTACACCAGGTTATTGCTCTGAGACATTGTAGACTTGAGTCACTTGTGCTTTGCTTCATGTGGCAAGTGGAGTGGCAAGTAAAGAAAGTGGTGCTTAAGTAAAGAATTAAAGATGCAGAGTAAATGGAATAGGTGCTTGATATTCTCCATCAGTCTTCATATATTGCTAAAGGTTTTAGAGATCTAGGTCTTTTGAGGACGTCTGTGGAGAGTCTCACAACTTGTAATGGTGAAACAGTGGACACCACATGGCTTTGCCAGCCAATCAATCTCTGTGCTGATTTGTAGAGAGACAGGGCTTTGTAAACACAGTGCACTGAGAGGGGGGTGTGTTGGGAAGAAGCAGAACAGCAAGGTTGTGATGTTGAGAGACAGGGATGGGACATACAGAAGAAAGTGATACAGTAGTGGCCTATTATTGTTTCTGTTTGAGTGTAAGCTTATAATGCTGTACAGCAAGTTGTTTGGAGAAGAGTGCCAAAGATTGCTTAATGCTGCATCAGTAATTATTAGTGATGTAGCCTATGATGAAAGTCCTCTTACTGTGTGATTGACAAAAGTGTTTCTTAAGTTTAATTTTTTTTCCTTTGTGCTGAAACAACTAGTCCATCTGTCCCTGATTTTCAGCCTGGTACTTGGTGAACTCTACCGAAATGAATTTGCAGTTCTGTGCTTCATCTAATCAGAATTTGCAAGGGATGCCCCAGGTATGCTTTGCAGATCACTTCTCCCTCTCCTGGGGAGAAGTTTACAGAAGTTTTCACTGTTTACAACTGAAAACTGTGCAACAAGACGATTTTTATTGACTTATATTCTTTCCAGTGAGTGGTGAAACATGAAATTCCTGGACACAGACTGAACATAGCAGTTCCCACTGTGCCAGTTCAGCCTGACTTATTAATGACAGCTTTGCATTCACTGCTTAACTACAAAAACTAGGAATCATAATTCTGGCTTGTTATTCCCAAATCTAGGGATCAGATTACTCAGAAAACAAAAAAGATCTATTTCAATGGCTTACAAACCACAGAAGAGCCCTGTGGCGACAGACACAGCATGGTGGAAAATACGTGCAGAAAGTGGCAGTCAGGAGCAAGTAAAGAAGAAAGGATGAGAGGAAGAGCCAAATATACTCCTGCCAACAGTGTTCTGTTAAAATAGATCACTGCATCCTCTGTAAGAGAATGAAGGTTAGGATGATAATAGATTTGCTCATCTATTGTCTTCATTAATTTTTCAAACAGTAAGTAGATTACTTCACTTGAGAAAAGACCCCACGTTTGAGAATGGGCCTAGAAGAGAAGTTTCTATTCAACCATTTTCTTCATAATGTAATTTTTGGGCTGCTGGTCTGAAGCTACTAGTAAATAGCTTTACCTGTTCAAACAGGTCAAAGCATGTAATCTGGCCAGCTGAATTAGTAAGTGTTGGCCACTTAAATGTTGTCCAGGTTTGGTATCCTTTAAGGTCACTGTTTTATAGCTTTTACTTTATCTGCTGGAGGCAAGCAATGTAGTATTTCGCCAGGCAGCTGGAGTGCAGCGCAGCAGCAGATGAGCTGGTGCTACAGCTGGTGCATCCGGCCAAGGCCTAGCTAGCTTCTTATCCAGATGTAGATAGGAAGAGAGTTGAACAAGATGCAGTCCCATAAATAAGTGGAGTATAAAAAATGTTACTGGATTAGCTAAATGTAACAGGTTCAGAGGATCAGTATGCTGACATATCCATGTTAACTGTTGACATGATATAATCTAGGCTGGCCTGAACTCTGCATTGTAGTGTAGCATTTTTTGCAAGAGCCCTACCTATGCAAAATTAGCCTTCTGTTGAAAAGAGAAGAGCATAGAGTACTGATGTAGTTGTAGGACTGGGATATATAAAGTAGGATCAGATGCTCCAAACAGGTGTCCTGGGTATCAGAACATCTGGTTACATAGCCTATTCTCTCTTCTCTCTCTCTGTGTTTGTCTTCTCAAAGTGATTAGTTCTGACACAAACCAGAGACTTGCCACCAGATAAAAATGAAAGAAGGCTGAGCTCAAAATATATGTACAAGGATGCCAAGCAAAGCTTCCAAGACAAAGTCTACAGCATCAGTAGGCTTTGGTATTCAGGAGAAGAAGATGGGGAGCCTTACTTCCAAGTAGTGAATGGCAGCAAGTTTCTGCAAACAGATCTTGTGGACTAGAGGGGAAGCAAATGCTTCCCCTGTTCCTGTAGACTTCCATATATCGTGTTCAGAGTGACATGGTGGTGTAGTGCTCTCCACATCTTACCTGTGCCCTGTATTTTAGGCCAGCTCTGTGGCAGCACAGTAATTCCTCATTGCCAGTTGTGTAGGGGGCTTTGACTAGATTTGCTCTGAGGATTTGAGATGGACTGTTTTGTACCAAAAGTTTTCTAAAAAGATCAGGGAATTCTCAGCTTGAAAAAAAAACATGTTAATGTATTCTTTATGATGATTTGAAAGAGAATTCCTATGACTGTTGAGTTTGGATTTTCTTTGGCAAAAGCTTTTTTTTTTCC
>VYZS01059893.1:14404-28508 GCA_013400695.1 Neodrepanis coruscans
GTAAATGTTTCTTATTTTAAAAAATGTTTTCCTGTTAAATGATTTAGTGAAGGTGAATTTTGTTAATATATATTGGTTTAATTTTAGCACAAATTTCATTATGATTGACAGTGGCCTAGCATTGCAGAGACCCAGCTGTATCTGGGTGTTATGTTTTTTGCCTTTTAATGGATCTCTCTTCCTCTAAGAAGAATCAGATTGTCATGTTTAAGATAATCTTCTAAAACATAATTACTGTAGAGGATAGTGTTGCCTCAGAGTGACTCTAAATACTTCTGTAGATGATAGGTGATGTCTCAGGACTTCCTTATTTTCAGGACCGTAGCGAGTGTAAATTGAATTATTTTGGAGGCTGGAACAATATTTCACACTTCTGTCACCAAGGGACATGTTAAAAACCAGCAGGAGGGTAAGTCCCTTTTGACTGGGGAGAGGGGGTGTTGGCAGATGCTGCTATGTGGTCTGAACACAATGTTCTTGAGAGTGTTGTCTCTTGAGTGGTTTGTCTTACAGTTAAGTGAGTTATTCTGGGTCATGGTAACTTTCAGTTCAAGCCCTTGGGTTATGTTGGTGGGTTATTGTTTAATGAAGGGAGTGATGTACTATTTCCTACAGGCTTCTTGCAGTGTGAAGGCAGAACACACTCTTTGCTCCTGGGTGTGATGTTTGCCAGATAAGTAAATATATTGGCTGAAGCAGATTTTGAAAAGTATTAAGTGGAGAAGAACAAGTCTTATTAGTCTCAATAGTATTTGGATTCCTACATCCCCTGTCTGCATCTGAAAATCTTTGTTCATTAGGGCTGTATGGAATAGACTGAAATCTGTATAGTACTAGATTTTTGAAGGAGCTATTAAAGGAGCTATTTCTTTTCAGTGACAGTCTCTTAGTGATGTTACGTCTGAATCTCCTTACAGTTACTTTGCCTGTGTTATGACAGCCCAATCATCAATGTTACTGCAGAAGGAGCTGTGAACAAGCTGGATTTTTTCCAGCTGCTAGTGCAATGTAACAGCTTGGATTTCTGGAGGTGAGAGGACTTTGCTTCTTGTTGGTTTGGCTCTGCTCTCAGCTGTGTTGCTATGTAAGATGGATGAAAAGAAAAAGCATCAGAATGCTTTTTGGCCTAGAAAAGACTGAAGGTTGCTTTCCAAGTGTTTTGCTGAGTATCTTTTCCATGGATTATGCTTACTGCAAAGACAAAGCAGGGTAGACAAAGACAGGTGCAAATACCTTTCAGTGATCTTGAGTGGTGGAGTTTTTTGGCTTTTTGAAAACATGGTAAAACTCAGGCCAAGGGAAATTCGAACCTTTTGCACATATAATTCATGGTTTTTGTTATGATATAGCATTGTCCTCACAGGAAATAAGAAGAAGCCTGACTTGGAGAAGATAAGCCGTGTCCTTGAGTTCTGTAGCTTAAATGGTCCTTCATCAAGGTCCTGATAACTCTCTCTCCCCACTGAAGAAGGCCTTAGACTTAAGTTTTGGAGCTCCAAGATTTTGATTTTTTTTCTCATTATATTTGCTTGTAAAAGTTAAATTTCATTTTAGAGGTACTCACTCCCAATGATTTTGAATTGGGCTGAAGAGGCACAGAATTTTTAAAATGCAGTCTCTTTATACATACGAACTTAATCATAGGTTGATTTTCTTTGGAGAAGTACTTTTGAAAAATATCAGTGATTTTTAGAAAGCTGGCTTGGATATGTGTTGTGCTGATTTCCTGTTTTGGAACTTGATAGCTTTGATTTACTTCTGCCAAGCATCTCCCAGAGCACTATTTCCTTGCTATCTTGGCAGTCTTTAAAAGATCCAGTTGTTGTATGCAGATTACTTGTGGGCCTTTCTAATAATTGGGTGTGCAAGGCAGTAGGAAAAGACTAGAACTGTCTACCTGTGAATTGCTCTGAAAATCAGTACTGAGGAAGGCAATATGAAGGTTATTGTCTATATTGAAAGAAGACTTCTGGATATGTCGGGAAGTTGCAAGCAAGTTTGTGGAAAATTTAAGGGTAGCGTAAATTCTGTAAGACAGAATCTTTTTCTGTCTGTTTTTCTCTCCCACAATTATGTGAACTTCTCTGATTCTTGGAGAAGGTAAGAGTGGCTTTCCAGTGCCATTCCAGTCAGGGGAAACATGCACACATGATAAGACTAGACAACACTTTGGCTGTAAATTCTGTCTGCTACCAAGATTTATACTTGGCTTTTGCTTCTACTCTGCAGCTTCCCGACAGTCCTCTCCTGCAGGAGCCATTCCTTCTGCAGCCTGGTGTTGCTAGCAAGTGCTAGCAGATGCAGCTTCAGGTGCTGCTGATGTTGCTGCAGTTCTAGCTTTTTTTCATGTGTGCATGTAAGTATAATCTTGCTAGCATGGGTGAAGCCTTGCAGCTGCTGTTCTGCCTCAGCAACATTAGGACTGGCCACTAGTGCTCTCTGTCTGGTTGCCTATCAAGAGGAAAGGTAAATGCTCTACATCCATCTCTGTTGGAGCTATTCTGTGGTGAGGAGCAGCCTCAACTGCTTAATAACACTGCTCTGAAATGGCATTCAGAGCCTTCCCTTGGTGGTATGTGTTCAAGTGCAGTGTGTGTGCATGCAGGCATAGATGGCAAGTCAGATATGCAAAGAGGATCTGAGAAAGACATGGAGTTGAGGGATAGGGTCTGACAGAGAGAGGATTTGTCAAGAGGGATTGGAGTACTGTGGAATCAGAACTCTCCTTGAGAGATGTGTTATTTTAGTGTTTGCTTTTTCCCGGCCCTGAAGACGTGTAGATGGGATCCATGAGTGGCAAAGATCAGTGCATTCCTTTGGCTGCAACCTTTTCTGTTTGCTAGAAATACCTTGTGAATCTGTCTGTACTACAGGAACAAGTTAAGTGGCCTCTTTAGCTCTGTGGATATGCATGAATGATTTGTGTTCTGCAACTAAATTAAGAGCTAATTTAATAATGACATTTGGTATGTTAAGTAGGTTTATAAGATAAACTGACTGATTTAATTAATAAAATAAAATTGAAGGATCAGTGAAGTGTCTGCAGTTGGCAGTTACTAAACTTCCTGACTGAGTTGGTTTGCAGACAGCTACTGAGCTCATATAATATGGATGATATTGTCATCAAGTGTCAAGATTCAGAGAAAATTATAACTACCATTTTGAAAACAATCTCCACAATAAAATTACTCTGTCATGTAGTAAGCAGAAATATTTCAGACCTTTTAGGTTTGCTGAGTTTGACAAAATTACCAGAGAAAGTATGCTTTTCTGTAGTCTGTCTTCTCAGAAATTAATCTTTGGAAACTTCATCATACTATTTTGATCACTTTCTCTCTGCGTACATTTATTTTCACCACACTAGATGTCTCTTTATTACTATGCATACAATATTTGTATTTTAGCCCATTTCATTTCATATTACAGCAGCAGCAGAAACACTTCTAGTAGGCAGACAAACAATGTGAAAAAGACTAGAAATTGGAGCAAAATATCAATACAACGTTCATTTTCATGATTAGTTTTTTAGGGCTAGAAAGATCCAGTATTCTTGTATCACTTGAAATAAGAAAGTTCTAGACAAAGCGGCTAGATTTAGAAGGTGGAGAATGTTTTGGAGATAACTGGGAAGGTAAGGCAACAAACATTTTAAAAAGAGAGTATCTCCAAGTATTATGTCAGTTCAAAATGGAAATGGACTTTGACAATTCAACTGATACTACTATATAGGAGAAGCCAGTTTGAGGTACCTTGCTTATTTTTGTCTGGTTTCTAATAAGGTTTGTAAAAACAGAGTTTGTTTCCTTATTTTGTCTTGTCTAAAGTGAGCCATTTTTGAGCATCATTTCCTTAAGAATATTGCCTGACAAGAAGGGTTAGCAGATGATGGTTTAGGCATCAAAGATTAAAAAAAGTACTGATTATCACCTGTGTGTTGCAACATGGCAAGGTACAGTAGAAAACATTAGCAGGCCATGTTTAGGCATGCCCTAGGCACTGAGGTTCTCAAGACAGGAAATAGTCAGGAGCCTTAACTTTGTGGCTATCAGGGAAAACATTCAAGTGGTTCATAAGAAGTTACAAGGTGTGGTGAGAGCTTGGTGTCAGGAGAACCAGGTGTGCTTTGTGTCCAGGCTCTTCTGAGCCACTCAGCCTTTCCTGACAGCAGTGTGTCTGTCCCCAGTTACTGTCTTCTAAGCTGTAAAAGCAGATACTTGTAGTGTGAAAGCATTTGTTTATTACAGACGTGCTGGGTATGTGAAAATAGAATTAATCTTCTACTCCCAAGGCAGAAGTATATTAAAATGATACCTGGGAAACCAGGCTAATGGTGTCTTAAATTCAGTGGTGGAGGATGTACAGTGAAGCAGGGGAATACATCCTTTCTTCTTTCCTTCCTACCTTAACTTCCCCTCATACCTAAAACACTTGCTATTGCAAACTAAACTCATGTCTTCTTGTCCACAAGCTGTGGACCACAACTTGAGGACTTTTTCATTTGTTAAGTACCGTTTTTAGGCAGGAGGAACTGTGGTGATACTTGTCTCCTTCCTCAGGTTTCTATTTTCTGAATTGATTAACTCAGTATCTTCATCCTTTCCTCATGTTTCCAAACCTCTGAATAGTCTTCCTTTTCTCCTCTGGACTCTGAATTTCTTTCTGTCTCAACAGTGTCCAAAACAGGATACAAGAGACTGGCAGAGGCCTTGATGGGAGTGGATAAGACAGACTAATTACTTCCCAATGTTTATGTATTACATTGTCTTTGGCAAAAGTATAATGTTGTTGATTCATAAATTTTCTGGTGCCCTGCCACCCACAGATCCTCTGAAGGTATATCTGCCTTCCAAATAATTCCTCATGTTCATTTGTGTATTGATTCTGATTTTTTTCCCCCACATTTTGATTTGCTCCTTCTGAGAGTATCTTTTTGTTTAGCATAACTATAGAGAAATATTGCTCTATTTCAAAATAAGAAGTTCTGATAAGCTTTTCAACCTTGGAATTAAAACTATTATAAAAAAACCTTAAAACAAAACAAAAGACAAAGCTAAAATCAAACCAAAACGAACTAGCTACCCCGTCCCACTCCCCCTCCAAAAAAACAAACCAAAAAAACAAAAGTGACACAAAAAACACCCTACCAAAATGTATTTGTCATAATAAATCTTCATGTACTGAGATATAAATTCAGGAATTCATGATAAATTTTGTTATTTTTAGCTCCTTAGCCTATTACAGAAAGGCACACTCAGTTTTAAGTGAGAGCCCCTGTCCTTGGAAGACCTCATAAATTGTCTTGCTTAAACATTTTGCCTGTTTTTAAGTCTGACAAGCCCCTGCCCTTTAGCTCTAGAAGTTCAAGAGATGTGACAGTCTTGATTTGTCAGAAATGTTGCAATTGAATTGTAATTGCATATTCATTTCCATTTAAGTAGTAAATCCCATAAGCATTTGAGGGATAGAAAATACTTATTAAATAGAGTGAGAACATAAGAAGAATAAAATTATATGTTGAAGGATTATGGTGTTCAGTGAGCTGTATTAGTTTGTGCAGTGATCCTAGATGAAGTGTTTGTATCACAGTGTCTCACTTTTTGCAGTGCTGCTCAAGTCACAAGTCACATGTGACTACAGACTCCCAGACCTGTGGTACAGCTGTGCCCAACAGCATGGGGTGATATGTGCTATGAAGCTAAAGTCTATTTTGAGTGTGCATTGCTGTATGGAAAAAGAAGCAGGAAATGTTTTGGGAGCTCTGTCCTAAACAGCTGTAGCATGTGTCTGATTGTCATATTTAACATCTATGGAGGAGGACTTTTGCAGTTAGAAGCTTTAGAGCCAGGAATCAGCCCAAGTTGCTAAGGAATCATGATCCAAGTTGCTGGTAGTTCCTTGTGAGCTGTTTCAGCAAGCTTGGTGCATCGATCTGGCCACTCTGAAAAGGGAACTTAATAGTAGCACTTGGGCTGTTTGTTGTACGGGGTTTTGTCCTGGTTTGGACACAAAGGGGCGTTATAAAGCGACGAGAGATCAAAATAGAGTAACAACAACCAGAAGATTTATTTCAACAAACAAATAAACCCGACAATAAAAATGTAAAGAGGACAAACTATGCTCCTCTGGGCTGGCTCTAGACTGGTAGAGCAAGGGAAGGAAGGGAGGCTGGCCCGTAGATGGTGCTAATCTCACGCCGGGGCTCCTGGAAAATAGGAAGCATGAAAAGAAACCCTGGGGGCCCATGGGGAAGAGATACCACAGCTAATGAGTGGTGTGGTCCTCAGCCCTGCGCTGCCTCCCCTGTCGATCCAGCTGTGCTGCTGCCCAGGCCACAGGAAGGAGCTGAGAGGGCAGGTATCGGGGTCGATGGCAGGTCCGGAGACCATGAAGATGAGGTAAATATCGACCTTGACAAGATTATTGTGTATCCCTGAAGCTACTGGAAAATCCCAAGCTGGCAGAAGATCATAACAAAGAGAAAGAAGAACACACTGAAGCAGCAGCTATGGAGATGATGTAATGGACATCCAATAAGATTAATAACAACAATTTGCTTGACCAATGTATGTGTAACACATATGCTTAAGATTGATATATTAAGCAGCGCTTGTAGACAATAAAGAGAACTTTTTTGCATTATAAGATATATATGTTTGTCGCATGTCCACCTCAACAGCGACAGGCAGGAGAATCGAACCGAGATGCACGTGGGACGAAAGCCGAGCCTCGAAGAGAGACAGGACTTCTGTGCCTGTTGGTTTTATAAGGGTGCTTTTTCTCGCGTTATCTCAGGGTGCTCTTCCGGAGCAGGCTGCCACCTGATTGGATGATGTCACTGGGCACCTTCTTCCCCCCAAGACTTTATCACGAGGCAACATGGAGGCCTTCCTGCCAAAATGCCTCGTGGCCGCGGTCTGCGAGGAGGGGGAGCCACCACTGCTGCCCCATCAGCACCGTGGGGCGCCATGAGGGCCTGGGGACACCTGTGGCACCACGCTCTGCCACCCCAGGTCCACTCCACATGGCGTCAGCAGTCCAGGGCTGGCCTCACCCCTCTCGCCAGCCATGGCCACTGCAGGAGCCGGCAGAGCGGCAGGGTGCAGGTGCTTCTCGCTTCACTGCTGCCGCAGTGGCTGTGTGGCGTGGAGCCCCCACCACCACCACCACCCAGTGTGCAAGCCAGGCAGCGAAAAGCTGAGCGGCCGCACCTGCGGCTGCTGCCTCAGCAGTGTGCTGCACGCCAACACTGCGACTGCCCAGCCAGCGGCAACCCACACCACAGCGACTGGGGAAAAGCCCCTCACCCACCCCGATGCCGTGGGATGGCCGGGGCTGGCGGCAAATGCGTCTCAGTCTGCCAGGCACCGGCGAGCAAGCCCCATCAGCTCACAGCAAACCTCTGCGATTATCCTCTCCACTTTGCTTTTCTTGTGAAAGATAAAACAAGGTTTGAAGAACAAGTTCCCCTCCCGCTCCCCTAGAAAATCCCCTGAAAACCAGCACCCCTCTCCTTCTCCTCCCCGCTGAAGAAAACTCTTGGAAAACAACCCTGTCCCCCTTCCTTAACGGAATGGCGGGGGAGGAGCGGAAGGAAAAAATATGTGTTAAAATGAAAACATTCTTTCACCCTACAACAGGTTTTCTTTCGCTCTCTAGAGTGTGGGCTTTCTGCAACGGTTTTTTTTTGGTGTGTTAGATGTAGTGCTTGCCAACACCTTTGAAAGACACTGCACTCTGCATTACAGTTTTTAAAGAGAATTGGACTGAAGGTGAAGGCCCTCATGACAAAAACAGAGGTATTTCCTTGTGCCAGCGGTTAGGAATTTAAAAGACTCTAAAAAAATCTTTTTACAGAAGATGACTTCCTTTCTAATGCCGCCTCCCATCCCCTCTAGTAGCCTGTAAATGTCTACGTGCCACTTTAAACTAGGGTCAAAGTTGCAGAGGACATTTTCCATTTAACCAAACCAGTTACTGATGCAGCTTATGCTTTGTTACTTATGTTCCCTTAAATTGACTGTACAGATTTGTGCCCATTTAGCTTTTTTTCACTTGACTTATTAAATGAGGAATCTGCTTCTAGTCTTGATAAAGTCATGCAGACTGCAATAAAAAAAAATGGAACAGGCAGAGGCACGGAATGTTTTACGTGTTTTTTTCTGGAGGACAGATTTTTTGAGAACTGTCCACAAGCAGGTCTGCACTGGCGCCAAGTCCCCTGCTATGCAGAAATATTCATTGCACCATTTTGCAGTGGGGGAGCAAAAGCTGTGAAGGTAGTAGAGGAAAATAAAAAGAGAGAAGGTCTTGAAAGAACAGCTTTGGAGTATCTGAGCATGACAGAAAGGCTGAAGTAAGCAAACATTTTTGTTAAAAAACAGTTCTGTTATGGATCACCAGGAAAAGAATAGAACTGATATTGATTAAATCAGCAAGTTACTGATGAGGGCAGGGTGAGAAAATACCTGGAAAAACTAAGCATTTCAAAAGAGCAGAAGCAGATACAGACAGCCAAGTCTTCTAAAGGAACTAGTACAAGACACTACAAACTGCTAGGCAGCCTTTCTTGAACATCCATGGAAAACTGGAGAAAAAGTGAGATCCAAGGAAACTGAACTAGGAAAATGTAGTAACAGACTTTAACATGATAAAAGCCATGTCCTTGGAAATTGTTAAGCAGAAAGTTGAATTAAAATGAATTTCAAATGTTACAAAAGGTCAAACATGTCAGCACTTCCATCAAACTGTTTTTCAGCTATTTTGAATTGAAATTAAATTAGCGCTTTATGGTGGTGGAGAATTGCAGACCATTTTATGCAGATGCTGTTGCAATGATACTGTCAGCACAGAAGAAAATTATGATAGGCTTAAAGTATTAATTATTTTTATTTCATGATTGCTTGGATCTGATTTTTGATGGTGGTTTTCAAAATGTGCAGTCATTCCATTTACAGTCATCTGGTGTCCTTGAATGACTGCTCTGTCTGACCAAAATTTACATCAAGACTGATCAGTACCAAATACATCCTTGACACAAAGTATGAGGGTTGGCACAGTGGCTTTTGAGTTTCACAAGGCCATTCAAGATAAAAGATTATATTGACAAGATTTTGAGGGCCTCTGGAGCAGAATTATGGGACTGCTGAGGAAACTGTAAACAGAGGGCTGGATTAACTGAAACATAAGTAAGATTGTCTGTATGTTCCTTCCTGGATGCAAAATAAAAGTGATAAAAATTTCTAAGAGCCTCTATGGAAGCGTGATATACTCCCAGTAGAGGTTGGATATCTTTAGCAGGCAGACTAAGAAGGGAGTCAAGATCTGGACTGACATTTATCTGACTGTCTGTCTTGATAAAAAAGGACCTGGGAGAAGTGCTATGTCCCATGACTGGAGTGACATGTCGGTTTCCATAGGTAAGGATAGAGAATAAAAGAGTTACTTCCCAGGGGTACAAGCTTCAAGTATTGTTCTGCTTGGTTTGAACTGTTCAGGAACATGTATGCATTGCATGCTAACTGTGAACCTGAGTCATACACCAGGTTTGAACTTTTTAAGCAGTGGTTGCTACTGTTTTTGTATTTGTACTCTTGCAATGTCCTGATGTGAACAAAGCAAGCAGGACAGTCGTTGGGTAGCAGTGGTGTTTACTTCATCTGGAAGGTCTCCTGGAAGGAATTGTACAGCAGGGTTGCAGTAGAGGCTGCAAAGGGTTAAGGTTCTGAGCTTGGTACTAAGCTCTGATGCTGACCAGAGGACATACCAAGGAAGTGAGTTGTCTCCCTCTGATCTCACTCTCACTATTTATGGATGGGTGTGCAAGTACTTCCCTGGCAGGGAATCACTACTGTCATGTGAGAAGAATCTGATACATCACCGTTGCAACTCAGATTTCATACTGAAATATTCACAGCTTTTGCCGTTGTGTCCAGGAGATACAGACAGCTTGATTATAAAAAGTAAATCTGAGAGTGGTTAGCATATGAAGTTGAGCACTGAGCATGGGACCATTAGGAATGGATCCTACCCTTCTTCCCACATTTGAAGCAGTAGAAAATTAGGAATATTGAGTCAAATGAGCTCTGAACTGAGCTTGTCAGGTCTTCAGCTCAACAATAGCACTTTCATTGACTCTGTGCCTTATTTGGATAGTCACACAATCAAAATGAATGCTGGCAGGTCACACACAAATGAGCAGAATGGGAAGACTAAGCCTGGAAGCAAGGGCTTGGAATGGAAAAGGAGAAAAATTTATATGGAGTTCTGACTTGTGCAGCAGGATGAGAGGCTTCAGCCAATGTATCAGAACCAGCTCAATGTGCTCATATAGTGTGAAATCCTATTTCTGGGTGCAAAAGGCAAGTAAAAACAATGAAGTGAGACACTAGCAAGTGTTAATGCAGCATTTCTCAGCTGGACGTCTAGGTGGTGAAGGGTGAATTTTTGGAGAGTGGTCAGCATGCACATGGTAGAAGGCTTAATGTCCTCTATCTCTGAATTTCACATGTGCATCCACAATAATTTATAGGTCTTCATTAGACTTACACAGGTCATAGTGGGGTTGATGTGCAAAGCATCCAGTGGCTTCTTAATTTTACGTTAATTCCAAGCCTCGAAGCGCGTTCTGGAGTTTTGACCACATTTCAGTTTTTTGGGGATATATATGAGTTTGAAATGCTGTTCTGAGGGATGATTATTTCATTCCTTTTTTTATCTGTCAAAAACAGATGTTATTCTGTATAAGGTTTCCTAACAAGACATTTGATGTGAATTTATTTTTCAACAACATGATAAATAAGACATGTTCTGAACAGGAAATCTCTGTTGTCCTGTTGTTAGGTTTGTGCTTGGTTGTATTTAATCTTGAATGGTGCAGAGCCTGGATAACTGGCATCATTGAGAGCAACTCATGTATTGGTTGATGCGTGGTTTTCTGGATGAGTGTTCTTAGAGCAATATCTAGGAAGATTCCTACATGAGCAGGGCTCTTGTGGGCTTTTCTTCTAAGCTGAAATACTGCTATGTCTAAAAAAATTAGGTAAGAAGTAGTGTTGAGCTTTATCTGTCTTCAGTGAGTTCCCTGTCCTGCTCATATGTAAAAAGACAAAAAGTGAAAAAGCAAGCTAATGCACCTGAGAAAAGAGTAGCTACTAGAAATTCAAGGGAGGTTTGGAGTTAGGGTGCTTTGAAAAGCAAATGAACACAACTTTGGAGACAATCCAGATAGGATGCAGTGGAAGAACACTGTAACATAATGGTACGTTGCATACTGTGACATGCTGGTGTGGTAGTCTTTGGGAAGGGCTAGATTGAGCTGCCACTGAGCTGAGACACAAGCTAGTCCAGTGAGGTCTCTCACTTTTAATGGCTATGGTAAAAGATTCCCAGTTTGGGAAACACCATCTAGCAAACACAGGATGTCGTATTATTAGGAGGCAACTTTGTCTCTGGAATTGTTGCTAGTTAGAAAGTTCACATATGAGTCAAAAATACTAGCAGGGCAGCATTTTTCCTAAGATGATAAAATAAAGAATTTCTAGGAGTTCATGATTATAAGAAAATCTTTATTTTGTCTGATGGATTTTAACACAAGTTTCTCAATGCTAGCTTTATTTTCCTTTTATGTGAGTTTGAGAGGAGTCCTTTCATGTGTGTGAATATTATAAAAAAATCTAGTGGGAGCGTTATGGAGTAGGATACATAGAATATTTGAAGACATGAGTAACTTCTTTATGTTATTTATTCTGTGTCATAATCCAAAGTGAGGTAACTGTGTGAGTATCACAACGTTCCATAGATACATGGCTTGTGGACCTGCATCTCAGGTTTTAAACAAAGGAAACAAGCATGAGGAGTCCTGGTAGGTGTTGCCTGACATGGAGAAGGTGTACACTAGTAACAATGTGTAACTGTGTAATGATGCAAATCCTTGGGGTAGGTAATAGTGAAATTTAACCCAGGACTTTGTATATGTTTTGTTGTCATTCAAATATAAGTTTTCAAACTAGACTTTTTCTAGTACAAATCTCATGCCTATTGTGTACAGAACTTCCTGAGGGTTTGTTGTCCAAAAAATGGAATTAAATTACTTGTGAATCCCTAGAAAAGATCCCATTAATCTGTAAGTACACTTGTCAGAATTTACAGAGCTTGGGGAGGATGAATTTTTCAGCCACTCGAATTATTTTTCCCTGATTACCTGCCTGTTGATTTGCTTCTGTCACAGTTTCAGCAGATACTTACCTGTACAACTGCTGTTGTACAATATTGTTTCTTATTTCTAAAACTGGATTTGGAGAATGATGAGTCACATCCCATTATACTTTTAAAACCTTTTGCACAATTCTGAGTGCACCAGAGCTTTTTGTTTTGGTAGTGAAAGTTACAGACCTTAAGTCAATATATTCTTGCATTTTTCCTTACATATAGTTGCTGGTTGAATTGATACCAATTGCACTGTGGCTTTTCACATAATTTCTGAAAAAGAATTGCCCTTGCTAGCCCAGGAAAAATACCCAGTTGTTCACTTCTGAGTCCAAAGTATAACACACCCATGAGATAAATCTTGACATTCTTTGTTCTGTTTCTGTTCCTTTCATCACACCTCAGAGCCTGCCTGATTATCTTAGGCCATTTCAACCTTAACAGTCAGACTTATGTAATCATGGTGACTTTGAAAATTATGAGCTCTTGGTAGGTACCTCTGCTTTTCTCAGAGATCCTTGATCAAATGTTTACCCAGGACACTTAACTTGACAGTAAGTGTGTGACCATCTACTGGAACTGCTACGGGATAGGTGACCTGGCCTGACCTTTAACAAAATTATTTGAATATGTAGGACTCAGAAGTGCTAAAGAAGAAAACAGGGTCAGCATGTTGTTGTCTGCCTTGTTGACTGAGATGATTAAGAAGTTGCTGTTCCATTGATCTGAAAGATTTGAATTCAAATGTTCTCATGGCTTTTTTGCCTTACAAAATTTTGAGAAAACTTTTTTGTGATTCTTTTTGTCCATTCCAAATGGCAGTGTTGGTAGTTGCTTCTGCAATCCCATTTGAATTAGCATCCTGCAATTACATTTTGATGATTTAAGACCATTATTTTTAAGTGTAGTTAGCAGCGGAAGGAAATTAAAGTAATAAAGCCTTGTAGTACATTGGACAAGTCTCAGGCTAAGAGGGGGAAATAAGAATCTTTTGTTCTGTCTTTGGATGCATTGAAACAGGCTCAGAAGTCCACAGGTTAAAATCTTCCATACTTTTACAGCAATAACTTAGATAATATGAGATTTTTTGCAAATCAGTTGAATTTAGACAGACACTAAAAATTTCTAAGTGCTCATTTTTGTCAGTCAACAATCATTTTCAAGAATAAAATGAAGAAAAAATAAAAACTGCCAGATACCTCCTAGCACTAAACTTCTTTCAGAAGTACCAAACACTCAGCAGTTTCCTGATTGGACTGCAGCAGGTGGATTTTCCTGGGTCTGAAAATCTGAGTATTTTAGCTATTTTCAAAAATGCACCTTGGTGTATTGCCTAAATTGAAACCACTGGTCATATCTAATGTGGACAGCCAGGGAGATAAGTGGAGCCAGCTGACTTATTCCAAGAACAGCATCTCAGGAGGCTTGCACTGCACAGCAGGTGGCTTGTAAATTCCCATCCTACCTTGGGATGTGCTTTTCTTTCTACGTGGCTGAGCTCAAAGTCACTATGAAGAGCACAGATTTGGGCCTGTATCTCACTTTTTGAACATTTTGTCAGCTATTCCTCTTGCAAAGCTTTTGCATTGGGATCTTCCAGTCTCTCAGCTGCCTGAATCCAGCTAGGGGTCATTTCAACAGTTCTTGTTTGAGGTTTCTCTTGGCAAGTCTAAAAGTATATAACAATGTGTAATGTATATAACAATGTAAATTCTCCCTTTCACCCCTGTACCTATGGAAAACATCATTTTGTGCACTGCTGTGTTCCACTGGGAATCCAGAACCTACTCTTAAAGGTGCTTCTAGTTGCCTATAATATAAACCCTTGTTCAAATTTGTTGTTCTGTTTGGAACAGCAACCAGAGCTCTGTCCTAATTGTTCTATCGAGTAGAAAAATGT
>VYZS01059893.1:42881-53236 GCA_013400695.1 Neodrepanis coruscans
GCTAAGACCAGGGCTTTGCTGTACTCCACTGGTGATGTTCTGATCACATTTGTCCCTGACGGACTGATGATTCTGAACAAAATATGTGCCAGTCCCAAGTGCCAGTTATGTCAGTTGCAGGTAACTAGTCTTTTATCAGGAGAGCAGTCATAGATATTTGGGCCTCAGTTACTACTTCACTATTTGAGTGATGAGCAGCCCATGCAGATGGACAGATGTCACTCACATCAGACATGTCACTCTGGATCTGTCTTGTCTCAAGAGTAGGATCCTCTGAGAGAAGAGAGCCTCTTCCCCTCCTTGCCAATACTGTGCATCCCAGCAGCTACAATTCACATCTTACACATTTTTGTGTCACTTGTCTCCCCTCCCATCAATATCCTCTGTTCCTGCTTTTCTGTCTTCACTGTCATCAGTGTTCACAGTGCTGCCCCAGAGCCCAGAAGCACTGCAGGAGCAGGATAGACCCCCGTCCTTCTCAATCTCTTGTGTTCTCAACTTTCATGACATTCCTAAAATCTCTTCCCAGCCTTTTTGGATTCTTGCTTTCCTCCTTGCTCTTATTTTCCCAGTTGCCTCCTTTTTGTGTCCCTATGGGCAGTATTGCTGTACTGAAGCACTG
The DNA here is from genome assembly GCA_013400695.1 of Neodrepanis coruscans. Classification (NCBI taxonomy): domain Eukaryota; kingdom Metazoa; phylum Chordata; class Aves; order Passeriformes; family Philepittidae; genus Neodrepanis; species Neodrepanis coruscans. Next base: position 43,504 of record VYZS01059893.1, read on the forward strand.
CCTGGATCCTTGGTTCTATATGAACATCCTTGATCTGTGGCTTATGTGCAGGTGGCTTGATCTCCAAGGACCTGGTGGACTTTTCTCAAGCTTTTCCATCATACTTCTGAATCCAGACAGGTTCCCGGTCTTCTCTGGGGACTCCGGATTGGTTTTGGAATTGTCTCTAATTATACTTTGGCTTTGATGCCAGTCTGTCTTCTGTTCTCTGTTTTTCCAAATACTCTTGTTCAAAGATAGTACCAGCCTCTCATTTTTAGCAGCACAATTCCTCTAACAAACAGCCCTTGTTTGACTGCATGATTTTTTTTTGGGGGGTGGGGGGTGTGTGTGTGTGTGTGTTTTTTTGGTTTTGTGTTTTTTTTTTTCTATTTCTCTACGTGAGNGTGTTTTCTTGGTTTTCTGTTTGTTTCATTCTAATTCACTACATGAGAAATAACATCAAAGGTATACTGCAGGAAACAGATAAATTTCAACAGATTTCTGAGCTTTCCTGAGTGCATTACAATTATGAATGTAGTCTTATATTGTTTTACAGCAAGCTAATTTAGCCTTTTGCTTATGCAGATTGCTGTGTGTGATTATGTGGAAGATTTATTTTTATGCCAGCAAGCAGTAAAGATGAACAAATATTTTGTGATTAGTTTTGAGCCTTGTACTGCTATTGATTACTGGAAGAAGGTTCCAGGAAAGTGCTTATACAAGGCAAGTTAGAATGAGCTGTAGGAAAAGAGGAGAAAAAGGCTAATTTCTGACTGCATGGTGGTTTTCCCACTTTTGACCACCAGTGAAAAAAGTGTCTCCTGCTTATAAACTGCAGGACAAGGTTGTATTAAAGTGGTTGTAAGAGATTGAAGGGTCTCCAGTTTATAAGGGAAGAGAAGACTTTTAATTGTTTTGTTTACAGATTTTTTCACCCTATACTTTTTGAAACAGCTAGGCTTTTCTTTTTAGGAAGTTCAATTTTTTTCCATTAACCAAACGCCATTGAAAAAACAGTTTTTATCATCAGTTATATGTAAAGGTCATGGTTTGTGGGTGACTGTGGTATTACAAGTACTTTCACTTGTTATGTAAACTACTTCTGGTATTTTTATTTTAAGTGGATAAAAATCAGTAAATATTAATCTATTGTGTATTCCAACTGGATTGATGGGATTTAGAGATATGTAATACATTGTGCAAAAAAAATCTTCTATCTCTTTCCAAGCCTTAATATAGCTCCATGGCTATAGATGTTGATTTCTTACCTAGAATTACATGTGGTAATTTTGACTGTAATAGACTTGTTTATTAGATTCATTGTATTTTATATTTTTACTGTATTTTAGGAGATCAAAGAAACTTCTATATTCTCTAAAAAATGCTGGTCAGAGCTCATTTCTGAGACTATTTTTGTTTGGAACTAAAAAGTAACAGATTTTGCTGAAAAGATTCTAAAAGTTTTGCTTCTGGCCAAAATGCAAACACGTGAAGTTTCAAGCTAAAATAAGTCTGTTTGAGGGAATTAGAGGAAAGCATGGGAAGAGCGTTGATAATACCAGCAGCATTCCGCCAAGTTTCTTACGGATTTTATCTTAACTGGGGATAGACCTTTTTATATAGCAGCACTACAGTTACAAGACAGAACTAATCCCTGTTGCTGGTGGTAGAACTTGTGAAGCAAAACCACCAGCAGTTTTCCGTCTGTGTGCATTTCTAATTTCTCTGAACTGTAAGTGGAGCATTCAGGATCTGAATGCTAAGACAATGTAAGTGATCACACGTGATTCCACAGACTGCCAGCTAGGTAATGACATAGGTTTCTGGTTTGTCTGAGAAGTGCACATTAATGTAGAGAGGGCTGCATTGTCCTGCTGTGCTGTGGAGAGTTTTACTACTTGTCTAGGTCTTACAAGGGTGCTGCAAGCTGGCTAAACCTCCCCAGAATCAAGGGATAGTTGATATTGACAGACACCTCTGGAGATCATCTGGTCCATCCCTCTGCTCAGAGCAGGATTATAGAGAGCAGTTTTCCTAGAACTGGAGTCTGGTCAGGTTCTTAGTATGGCCAAGGATGAAGACTCCATAATCTCTCAGGGAAACCTATTCTAGTGTTAACCACTAAAGGTGCATTTTCTTACGTTTAATTTGGATTTCTTCTGTATCAGTTTGTGTTCATTGCCTCTTGTCCTTTCATGGGACACCACTGAGAAAAGTTCTGCTCCATCTATTTTGCAACTTTCTGTTAGGTATTTATGCATCAATTATACCCCCTGAGCCTTCTCTTATCAAAGCTGAACAGTCTTAGCTTCTCCTTGTATGATATATGCTCTAGTTAATTATCATCTAAGTGGTACTTTGCTGTACTCTCCAGTATGTCTACATCTCTTTTGAACTGGGAAGCTCAAAGCTAGACACTGGATCCAGACATATATCACCAGAGCTGAGGAGCAGGGTAGGATCACCCTCTTCAGTCTGCTGGCAATGCTCCTCCTAATGCAGCCCAGGAGGCCATTGGCTGCCTTTGCTACAAAGACACATTTCTGGCTCAAGGTCTTCTTGATGACCACCAGGATGCCATGTCTTTTTCTGCCAAACTGCTTTTCAGCCAGTTGATGCCCAGCTCACTGTGGTGCCTAAAGGTATTCAGGTGCAGAACCTGATTTGCATCATCATGAGCCAAGTTTCCCTCATCATAAACCCGTACTGACCATTCCCATCTGCTTATCCCTGACACATTTGGAAATGGTTTGCAGGATAATTTGCCCCACCACCTTCCGCAGGAACAGAGGTACTACTCAGTTTGTAGTTCCCCAGATCCTTCTAAATGCTGTTCTTGAAGATACGAGTGATATTTGCCTTCTTCCAGTCCTCAGGGACCTTACCAATTGCTATGATCTTTTAAAAGTAATTGAGAGTGGCCTTGCAATGGTATTTAGAAAGCTCACACAGGTCTTCGGGGTATATCCTTTGGGAACTTGTACATGGCTAATCTGTTTGAACGCCCCTGATTCTTCTCCAAACATAGTGAAACCTGGGTTTTCCTTCTTGTCATAGGAACCTGAGATTCCTGGAAGCTGGTTTGACCAGAAACAACAGCATTAAGTACTTGGCATTTTCTATATTCTTTGTCATCAGGTCTCCTGCCCCATTCAGCACTTGGGTGATACTTATCTAGTCTACATTTTACTACTGATTTGTCAATAGAAACATTCCTTGTTTCCCCTGATATTTCTAAGCAGATTCAACTCCAAATTGGATTTCCTTCAGCATAGTAATTTTATTTCAGGATTAACATGGCTTGTTCTCTTTATCTTACAGTTTCTGTTGAGGAGGTTGAAGAATAACAGAGAAAAAAAAAAGTGTTGTGGGTTGTTTCTTTGTTTTGTTTGTTTGGGTTTTGTGGGAGGAAACATACTTACTGGTGTGAGATCCTGACTTTATTATGAGAGGCAAGGCCTTGGTTGAAGCCAAGTTTCTAGGAACCAAGTTTAAATTCCTGCTAGTCTCTCCTGTCTCTTTGAACAGTTGAGAAATTCTAGAAGTGCCAGTTCATGAATAAGAAGCAAAGAGGAATCTAAGATGCCTTATGTTCCTGTGGAAGAAATTGAAGAAGTTTCTCACTGACTTCAGTGAGAAACACTGGCTGATTTGACAACCTGAGAAGTCAGTTCTCTTAATCTTGTAAACACTGGAAAATTTATTTTTCTCTCACAGCTATTTTTTCTTTCTTGCTCCTGAAAAAAAGCATGATTCTGAGGCTTTAAAGTAGAGTGATGTTGGCAAGCCACCATTAACACAAAGAAAAGGATGAGGATGAGAACTTCTTCAGTTATTTCTTCTGATTACTAAAGGAAATTACAAATGTGTTTATTTAGCATTAGTCAGACCTTATGGATTCAAACCTCCAGGGTCTGACTGGTTTATCCTGGTCTTTACTCCCCCATGCTCAGCAAGTCCTTCCAGAAAGAAGAGTTATTATGAGCAAACTTATGAATCAATATCTGAATTAACAGTCCAGCTAGCACCTCCAGATCCGAGTTGCCTTCCTCTCAGTGACTAAGTCAACTGAAACTCACTAAACTAAAATTAGCAGAAGGATTTTACCATCACTATAGAAGAATAATGGACCTTGTCTGCATTGAAGATGTGTGTGTAACCTTTAGTCTCAGCCACCTGGTCAAGGAAAAGAGAGAACATGGCACCACCAGTGGTTACACTGGAGTCTTCTGTAGACCACCAAATGGCTTCTTGCAACTTCTCTAGGTTTTGAGGCAGTCCTTGAGACGTGAGAGACTGATCAATTATGTGTCAGCGTTATACGCCAAGTGCACTGGATTCACAGACATGTATGATGCCTTTTACCTAGTCCCTTTTGTCATAAAAAGCCCAAAAAAGAGATATTTTTCCAGGGGAAAGTGGAATTGTGCTGAGTCTGAATGGTGTGTTAGGTGGTACTGCTTCCATGTAGAGCTGTTCATTGCTACTTGTTGAAATTTGCTGGCATTTTTGGATGGGAAATTATGCAAGAGGAACAAGAATTTATTGTCTCTGGGTAAGAAAGGATCGGAGAAAGGACTTGTCAGCAGTGGGTGTAAAAAGTAATCAATAGTGTTAAGCCCAGGTTTTTCTGTCCTGCTTGTATAGGTGTTTATACCTGTAAAGAAAACCAAATAAAAGCCTGCCATGGGAATATGAAAGTTGCCCAGGAGAATGTGAAAACACTTTGAAATTCAGTGGGTATTCAGAACCTAGTATGAAAACTTTGAACCTGTCATTAGTTTGGGACTGGAGATGGGTGTGCACAGAGAATGTAAATTTATCTGTATCTTCCATAGATCCTAGAAGAGGACAAAAAAATGGGAGGGTTTGTTACAACAACAACCCCCCAAGGGGATAGATAATGTTGTATGGAGGCAGGACCCACATCCAAAGCCCCAGTGTTCACATGAAAGGCAGTACTCTTGACATCTCTGATGTGTGAAATGAAGTAAGCTTTGCATTTTCTGCATTTGAGGCTGTAGCCTCTCTTCCAGCATATTAGTGCAACTGCCAAAATTGGCTAGGCCAGAAAACTGTGCTGTTTCTGCTCACTGATAGTCTAGTGACCATCAGCTTCTTATCAGTGCTGGGTTTACCCATTGCTACCTTTCCTATGCAGCTATAATAGGAAAACTATAACTAACACTATGTGTGTTTTAAGCTAGTGGGATTTCAAGTCCTTCATAACTTTTTTTATGGAAAGAAAGCAGTGGTGTATAATAGAACAACTCCAATGGCAGTCTATGAGTACTGTGGCTCACATGTGATGCTGGTAATTCTTTCCCTTACTAGTAACATAGTGCTGGCTGCTAGCGTAGTAGTTACGTACATGACAGTTTCCTTTCCTAATGAGCCTAAGGCTTTAGTAGTGGAAAACCCTTAACACAGTTTTTACAAAGTAAGCAATAGGGGGTTATAAACTTTTATGTTAACTTTTCCGTAAAATTGGTCTTATACTCAGTGAAAACCCTTTTTCTAGCTTCATTTTTAGGAGGAGACTATAAGGAGGTTTGACTTTGCCTAAGGGTAAAAACAGGAAACCCTGGGACCAAAAATACTCAGGTCTTAAAATTAAGAGACCTAATTTTTGTCAGAACCTGTTAGATAAAAAGTATCCTCTTGTTTTTCACAAGAAAAATCCCTTCATTTTGGCTCCTGGAAATTGTAACTTCAGAGGTTCATTTTCTGTAGTATTAGGCCATCTTTCTCATGTTGTGCAAAGCCTTCATCATCAACTACTTTTAGAAGTTATATAGATAATTTAATTACCAAAGCACAAAACTTTTGAAGAAATGGAAGATTTTTTTTTTCCTTCTGACTGAATGTAGGTTTGAGGCACTTTATTTAAGTCTCTTTATGTCTAGTGGAAACACTTTCTTGGGTTTAGAGGATGCCACTGTTCCATCGTCATGCCCACCTTTGCTTTGGAGTGAACTATGAAGATTTTGTATTAAGATTTTGTATGAAAAAAAAAAAGATTTCCAGGAAATCACATCCTTTAGACAAAGGCCATTTATTATGGCCTCAGTGGAGTAAAACCTGAGGTTCGCTGTTTATGGAGCAATGTTTCATTAATATTTCATCTTGCAGGTAATCACAGGAAGATTACATTTGAAAGTGTGCAGTCTCAAAAAGATTGGAGGGCATGGGAGAGCTGCTTACATGGGATTTGACCTGCAAATATGCAGAAGTATCATAATGCAACAATTTTATACTTCTGGACTTACTGGGAATTCAAGAAATTTTTAAGTCGATGTACAATACCAATAGGACCATCTCACCCCTTCAATTTGTGTCATTTCCTTCTCCCTGAAGCACTAAATTTGAAAGAGTATCATGGTTTGGTCATTTGGTTTATATTCTGTTATCTGAACTTTTCCAGATTGGAAATACTGTTGGAAGCAAGATTTTACTGGATTTACTGTTCCATGTCTTACATTTGATAAGCTGTTTTAACTTAAATTGGCAAATTTGGAATTCCAGCCACTTTATGACTGACTGCTGTTTTTACACATGTTGCTTGTATTATCTAGTGTAACTGCACAAAATTTCCTCTTTCTGATTCTGGAAGAAGTGAAGTACAAGCTCAGTGCTCCTGGGTGCATAGTCCTCTGACTTGAAAAAAATTGGCTTTCTCTTGAGAAGTGTATACAGAAAGCATGGGTGTGAAGAAAACTGTAACTTACATTACATCACCTGCTTTCCTTCATTTAAATATTTTATCTAGCTTTTTTCCCTCCACACTTTTACTGCCTGGATTAAAATGACTTCATGTTCTGCATCTCAATGTGTACTTAAAAATTATTAATGTGTGCATGCAAGAGGCAAAGTGAGGAAGAATGGTAGGAGATTACCATTGCCATAGGCATTTCTAGAAGGTTTGTAAATAATTTTAAGATCTATGCTTCTAAAACATTTTTCATAGTATTTGTTTCAGTGAGAATAGACTCCATAGAGTCTCTGACACCAAAGATCCTTTTGAGCACTCCCAGTCCAGATAAACATCCAGCTTTGTGATGTCCCCAGTGGCTAGAATAGTTTGTACCATTTTGTGGTTGCACTGTTATAATCATGCGCTGTAGTTGTTCCCACCATGTCTTGAAGGTCAGCAGTCCAGATCAGCAAACTGTTTGTTAGGAAACCTGTCTTTAAATGTACATTCAGTGATTCATTGTCTTGGGATGTTTGTAAATTCTAAGGTCCTGACATGTTTCTGGGGCAGATGGAAAGTGCCATCTTTCTACTAAGGAAAACACAGAATTACATGTGCTTGTGGGTTTCCTTTCACATGACTCTAAGAGAAGGACAAGGAACTTTGTTTATCTGCTTGGAATAGTCAATTTTGTTGAAATTCGTAGAGGAACACGGTTTTCATCAGTCTTATAGACTTGATTTTTATGAAAAAATAAAATTTAGGATCAGAAACAGCACTTCTATTTTGCAATAATTCCTCATTCCTTTCCCTAGATGCAGAAAATTCTCAGCCACACAGTGGCTTAAATTTTGATTCAGGTACCTGTTCTGAAACCCACAATCCTGGCACAGTTATCAAGATAAAACCACCTGTGCATGCAATGGCAGTAAAAGCTGTAAACAGGAGACATAGGTTTCAGCCTGTGTTCTGCAAAATTGGGTTATTGCTACTGAGGAGGATCAGGAGCACACAATGCATGTCCGAGTGCAGGGCCACGTGCACGTTAGTCAAACAGCATTGTTGTTTGAGCATATTGCCTGTTTGTGGTCCCTGCATGCAATCTCCTTTCAGTGCAGATTAAAGGCTAGGGTCTTTTTTACTCTCCAGTAGAGTGCATGGCTGAGCTGGTGCACACAACAGTTTCTTAGTTTCTCTTTGAGCTTGAACACAGAAGAGTAGAGATTCATGGCTCCCCACCCCCTGACAGAGTAAACTGACCTTTTGGAGGCATCTCTTCACCTAGTGGTGTGAGGATAATGCAGGGCTGTGTACAGAAAGAAAAGATGCGACAGGGCCCAGGGCTTTTGTTTTGGGAGTCATTGAAGTGTGTTAGGCTAAAATAGAAAACAGGTGAAAGAAGCCTACTCCCTGTTATGTGACTTTAATCTAAGTCTCCTTTGCAGCAATAGCTGCTTGATCTCTAACCTTGGAGAGTGAATCTTTCTTATGTTTCATACAGTTGTTTTTGGCTATCTGATCTCTTATACACCACTGAGCTCTTTTTGTGATGGTCCTCAGAAAAGAAACAAAAGTCCTGATTCTAGAGAGTCTACTGGTGGGGTCCTCCTGTACCTCAAACTCTCATGCTCCTGCTTTTTTTTAATGTTGCTGTAGATCCTCTGGGCCCTGGACAAGCTCTGTGTCATGGAGCGCACATAGCCCACCTTTTGGATAGCGAACACTGCATCTCCTAATTTTTTTATGTACCTACGCTGAGTGGCTCCCGGTTGATCACATCTTTTGAACAATCTGAGATCACATGCCTGTTTGTATTTGTATGCATCTGTTTTACACACTTTTATTCATTTGGTCTGTTCCCTTTTGCACAGTATTAGCACATTGTTTTTCTTTCACATGCAAGCATAGCTCATTGCCTTGGCAACAACGAGCAAAGGCAGTCTGTGAAGGTAGGTACACATGATTGTGATAAAAAAAGATATTCTTATCACTGCATTAAATTAAAAAGAAGGAGCTCAGCTTCAGGAAATCACTCCAACCAGGTTGACTGATTGAAATGGGATTCATCCATGTGTTACAGTAATTTCATACATACCAGTCTAAATCACTGCTCTGAGCAAGGGTGACTCTAGGTTGATAAGGGGATAGTGTATTTAATGGTGTAATGTGCACAACTATTCAGTAGCTCACTCTTGATATTCATTCAACTGTAAGCTTTTAAAGTGGATTGAGGAAAATTATTTTAACACCATAGATTGCCCCACAGATTGCTTATCTTTATGCCTTGTCCCTCCTCCTGAAGGACTTGGATTAGGAAAATATGAATTCAGAGCCTTGGCATCACTTTTCACTTCTGAAGATGGGGCTCTCATTGCCTGCATGAGATACATACCTTGTCTGAACTTGCAATATACACTGCCCCTATCCTCATCAATAGAGAGGTGCTTCTGCAGAAGTCTTGTCCTGCCTCACTGTCAGTTACAAGAGACAGATTACCCTTTGGAAGTACTCCTTCTTCTGCTGTGTGGAGGTACAGGAGGAGGAGTGAACCACTCTCCCTTTCCCTTTGCACACACCTCTCCTCTGGGTTAAAGGTGAGATTTAGAAACTAAGTCTGGCATCTTACATACCTGATCTTTGCTTCTCAGCAGTCTAGTCTGATGAGGTGTTAGAGTGATAGAGGAACACATTCTGTGTGCAGAGCATACAGTCCTTCACTCTTTGAGTAGTCATGTGTTCACTATCATGACAAATTATGGTCTTATGAGCCACCACATCTGTCTGAAAATGGAGTGGAGACGCAAATCACAGAATTAGGGCAGAACTATCTAAGTCCGTCCAAAACTTTTGTCAACATGACTGAAGCTGAGTTTGTTGTAGGTTGGAAAGGATAGAACCGTTCCTCCCCACCACTCCCCAACGGGACTGTCCACGGTCCCGCGCTGTCGCGCCCGTGGAGACCGTGTCGGGAACGGAGCCGCGCGCCGGGAGCCACCGGGGGCTGCGGGTGATGGCGCCATGATGGCCAGCGGCAGCGGGCGAGCCGGCGGCGGCGGC
>VYZS01059893.1:53477-63948 GCA_013400695.1 Neodrepanis coruscans
CGGAGGCAGGTGATTTGGGGGCTACCTTGCCGCTGCTCCCACGGTGAGGGGGGGGGGACAAAGGACACCTTTTTCCCCCTTTCAGCACTAAATCTCTCCTCGGGCTAAAAGGGAGGGAAGGGGGGGGGTACGGTTTTGTAATCTTCTTGAGTTGTTTCCCTCAGTCGAAACCGGGCAGAGGTTCACGGCCAAGGGGATCTTGAGAACATGTGCTCCCTTCTAACTACCTTGGAGTCTCTCAGCCGGGCTCAGAGGGAGAGAGAGACAAGCACTATCTCCAGAGCGTCCTCACCCCAAACGTGGGCCCTGGAAAAGTTTAATTTGTCTGTCTGTCTTGCACTTTATTTGTCAGGTTTTGGTGTTTGCGCAAAATAAACTGTGATTTTTGTGTTTTCTTCATTTTTGGGGTGTGTTTGTGATTTCTCTCAGAGTCTCTGCTCCAAAATCACTGAATTTGTGGTAAAACCACCACAGAGTTTCTGTCCCGGTGACATGTACAGAAGGAATAAAAGGGGTTGATCTAAGTCATTGACTTTCAGAGTTATTTTCCATTCTCTGGAGTTGGATGCTTCTTAATTATTTAAAAATTGTTAGTGATAATTGTAAAACATCTCAGTGTCTTTATAATGCTAGAGAATGTTAAAATATGACCATATTCTGACCTTTTTTGAATTACTTCAAGTGATGCAGATTGAAAAGGGGTGTCCAAACTTCATCTCTTATTCCCCCAAGTAATCTACAATGGCCTGATAATCACAGAATTGTAGAATCAATTAGGTTGGAAAAGACCTCTCAGATCATAAAATCCAACCTTTGACCGGACATCACCCTGTCAACTAGTGATGTTGACAACCATTAAGTGCCACGTCCAGTCTTAAACACTTCAATAGATAGTGACACCACCACCTCCCTGGGCAGCCCATTATGCAACAAACTGTGGGACCAGAGTAATTGCAGTCACATCTGCATTTTAGAAATGCAGAATGTAGTAATTGAAGTGAACTTGGAAAAGTTCAGCAATCACTCATTACAGGTCCTGTGTTTCTGGTGCATGCTGATGGGAAGTGATAAAGTCCTGCCTCCCTTGAATGTGGTATGCCTCCTAGGATGAGGAAGGACTTCGTTGTTCTTCTCCCTCTTTCTGTGTGCTTGTTGAGTTCTGATGTCATTTTTCTTTTAACTGCAGGTCACTTCATGGGCAACAATACAGTGATTGATGTTTTGGGGAGAGAAGGGTACGAGGTAGAACACACTCCAGCTGGACAAGCCATCAACAAGTAATGCATGCTTTTACCTAGCTGAGCAGCCATTGGGGGGTGAGTTTGTAAGCAATCATGAAGTGGTGGCAGATGAAACTGTACCTAGCAGTAAGCTAGGCTCTTTCTCTCCATAACTTAGTTTGGAAATAAGATTTGGTTTGGTTTGCGTTTTGTTTTATTTTGTTGTGATCTGTTTGGGTTATTTTTATTTGGTTTTGTTATTTATTTTTTTAACAAAATAGAAGTCTTTCCTCTCTAAACTTTTAACTCTTAAATGAACAGCCACAGATTATGCATGCTTAGTTCATCAGACCTGGATGCTGTCTCATACTGCATAGGCTTCCAGGCTTCTTTTTTCTCCCTTTTATGTGTTTTACTGCCCTGCTTTTTAACACTCTCCTTCTTCTATACTGCTATTTTTTATTCTTTCTGATTACTCACTCTCATCCTGGAATCTGATTGCCGAGGGTCTACCCAGTCTCTTTTCAAGATGTGCTCATGACTGATTGCTTTCCTGTCCCCTGCTCTTTTCTGCATTTTTAAGCCAAGGTACTTGTTCTGGTTCATCCTGCATCAGTCCTTTGGGATATACCCTTACTGCCTCTTTTAGCTTTCACTGGATGCTTTTATCCATCTCCATGGTTTCAGTAATTACAGATGCCAGATAATCTCCTCCTCCACTCTCTGCTGAGAATTACATACACTCTTGAGTTACCTCTTCCTGGAATTCTTGCCACCAGCTAAGGATCTTCAATCCTTGTCTCTCCCTTCTCCAGACTCTTACCAAATACATGTCTATCAGATATGCCCACTTTTTCTTAAAATCACTGCTAAAAGACCACAAGATAGAAAAAGTTTGTTCCTAATTTATGGTACTGTTTCCCTGTTACCTTGTGGCAAGCATGCTGTCCGTCTGTGTTTACATCTCTGTTCCTCCTCCCCCACATTTCTGATATGGTGCTCTCAGGCAGGACTATCAACTTTTGTGCAGAGAGCACAGAGCAGAGTCTTGGTCTGTGCCAAGGGCTCCACAGATGAGGTACAAAATAATAACAGATGTTTTTCTCACACTCTTGTTGCTTCATCTTTCTTTTTATACCACTTTTGTTGCTGTCTAAAACCATGAGATTCAAATTCTGGCAGGTCATGTTTTTGTGATGATTCTTGACATGAACATATATCATTAACTCTACATGCACTGAAAAAACCTAAGCCAAGACTTATCTTCAGGAGTATATGAATCCCAGCCCTTAACCCTGTTGCCAGCAATGGGCAGGTGATCTGAAAATGAGAAACCTTCTGAGCTTAAACACAAAGCTTAATTATTCTGTAACACTTGAGTCATGCTAGAAAATCCAATGTATCAATGTTTACACAGATTATTAAAAAAAAAAAAAGGCAAAAACCACAAAACAGCCTGCAGTGACATTTTCATGTTGGTTTTTTTTTTTTTTTTTTTTTTTTTTATTGNCATCTTTCTTTTTATACCACTTTTGTTGCTGTCTAAAACCATGAGATTCAAATTCTGGCAGGTCATGTTTTTGTGATGATTCTTGACATGAACATATATCATTAACTCTACATGCACTGAAAAAACCTAAGCCAAGACTTATCTTCAGGAGTATATGAATCCCAGCCCTTAACCCTGTTGCCAGCAATGGGCAGGTGATCTGAAAATGAGAAACCTTCTGAGCTTAAACACAAAGCTTAATTATTCTGTAACACTTGAGTCATGCTAGAAAATCCAATGTATCAATGTTTACACAGATTATTAAAAAAAAAAAAAGGCAAAAACCACAAAACAGCCTGCAGTGACATTTTCATGTTGGTTTTTTTTTTTTTTTTTCATTTTTCAATTAGGTATTCCTAACTGTGGCAGCTTCTTAAAGCTTAAAGAAATATATCTTAATAGGTACTTGATAAGAAACAAAATCTGATACTTCTCTGTAACGATATTGCTGTAAGGAAATCAAAGGCAGGCAACTGTGGAAAGGAGAGATAGGTTTTCATTTATCAGGAGGGTTGGTATCAAGAATGCTCAGGTTAGCTGGGCACCCAGTTCTCTGACCACATCTCATTAGAACTACTGGACGGAACATCTTTCCTGGAGTCTTGAAATTAAGGCTGAGTGAATAAGCCAAAGAAGATGGCACTTCACTTTTAGTGTTTCTGATGACTTGGAAACAGATTTAAAAAATATGAAATATGTTTCAAGAAAAAGGAAAAGACTGTATGAGCTGAAGGGAAGACCTGTGGCAAGAGTGTGTCAGAGTCCTAGGGACTGAATGGAGGATTTCACTTGATTGCTATACTGGGCATGTTCTAGGAGCAAATAACAATGCAGTCTGTGACACTAAGCCCAGTCTAGCCCACATAAATATGGAACCGTATGCAGCTGTTGTCCTAGACAGAAGTGCTGCATATAGTCCAGTCAGTACCTGTGGACTATTTCAGCATACAAAATTGAGAGAGGAAAAAAATGGCAAGTGATTGAACTGAGACAGAGAATTCAAGTGACTGTGCTGGTGTTGGATACAGTATGTGTATTAGCTGAGAGGTCCTAAAACATGAGAAGGAGGAAGTCCGCAATTGTTTCCCTTGCAACAAGGCATTGTGCAGTAGCAGCACAGTCCTGTGCTCCCACTTCCTGTGCTCTGGCTAAACAAAAAGTCCCTTATGAAGTATCTTGTAGATATCTGTGTGTAGGAATCAAGAAAGACACAAGATCTTTATGCTCATTTTCTTGCAGCAAGCAAATGACTGGGTGCAGTTACACATTTTCACCTGCAGACAGGGCTGCTTGTGGTGCGCCATTCATTTGCAGAGGAAATGGGATGACAGCCCGTAGTGGAGGCAGAAGGGTTCCTTCCCCTGGTTTATCCAAAGCAGGGAAGGCAAAAGAGGTGCTCCAAACAGGCAGCAGTGCAAAAGACAGTTTATAAATAGTACCACAAGTTCAATCAAGCTCTTTCTGACTTATTCTGGGCTTCTGTTGTTCCTGATTTCAAAATGCATTTATATATTGTAAAATATTCATCACAATCACAGCCATAATTAAGGTACTTCCTGACTCCTTCCTTTGCTGCTGTGCTGGGAGAGGGAACTTACCTGGGGAAGAACATGGCGGGTTTTGCATCTGTGTGCCTTTTCCAGTGGTTGCTTAGTCAGTCCCTGGAAGAACTGCCTGCAGGAAGTGTTGCAAAGGAGTTTATGTACATGGGTGTCTACTAGTAGTGTCTGAAGCCACATCTAGTTGAGTAAATGACTGGCCACACAGGATGCAAGTCATCCTGTAGCAATGCTGAACTCCAGCATGATATGGTCATGACTTCGATAGGGAAGGCTACAAGCAACATGGCACTCTAATATATAGGGGAGCAGTGGTGCCCACTCTGTGACTTAGATAATTAAGGAACAAACACAGTGAAGAAAAACTGAGAAAAGGGCATCATAGGCAGAGGACCTTAAAGTGGATCAAATCAAGTAACTGGAGACAGCTAGTGGGGGATCAAATAAATATGGAGACAGCAATGGGCTAGTGTGAAAACTGTAACCATGATGAAACATGTGCCTTCTGAACCTTCTTGTTTTCATGCCTGAAAAGAGAACACAGTTCTGGAAAGGTGAAAGGTTTCAGAGATTAAATCCAGGTTTTTGTCTAGTGGTCTGTGGTTATTTTAAGGTTTAATTCCAGCCAGCAACCAAGCCCCATGCAGCTATTCACTCACTCCCGCACCAGTTGGACTAGGGAGAAAAATTAAGGGTAAAAGTCAGAAAACTCATATGCTGAGATGAAGACAGTTTAATAGGGAAAGCAAAAATCATGCACACAAGCAAAGAAAAATATAATTCATTCACTGCTTCCTGTGGACAGGCAGGTGTTCAGCCATTTCCATGAGAGCAAGGCCCCATCAGGTGTGATGTTTTCTTGGGAAGACAAACACCAGCACTCCAAACCTTCCCTTCCCTCTTCTTCCCTGTCCCGGTCTGAGAAAATATTAGGTGTTATGAACAGGCGAGAGACGTTTAAAGAAGGCAACAATTTATTTGAATGCATGGGGGAATGTGAGTATGGATGGGAGTAATTACTGTGTTACAGCCAGCAGGGGGGTACTGTGTGCCAGCTGGAAGGGGTCCAGAGGGCGACACACCACGTGCAAACTGAGAAGTGAAAAATGGAGGGCACTGAGCTCCCGGACAAAAGCCCCCCGCCTCGCAGTAGGAATGGGCCAGCAGCGCCTCGCTCAGGGGCCAAGGGGGAGGAGGAGGGCCCCAGGAAAATACAGAAGAGGCTTAGAGGTAGGGGCACACAAACCAGGAGCTCTGGTGGAGAAGCTATAGTGTTTCAGAGGCTGCGGCATCTGTGAAGAGGTTCGTCTAAGGGGTCTTCTCAGCTAGGAAACAGTGCCGACCTTAGGAATCCATGGGGTGAGGTAGGTGACAGCAGGATCCATGCTGGTCTTCTGAGCAGGCAGTGCTGAGGAGAAGCACCCTGCTCTTTGCCACAGAGACGAAGAAAAAGAGAGTGAGCACTACTTTCCTCAGGTTTTTATAATACAGATCCCTTCCCAGAGCTCCCTGCAGGGCCTGAGGGGCTGATGGGAAACCAAGGCAAAGAGGTATCTCCTTTATAATCCCAGCCCACTCCACTCCCCTTCTCAGATATCCCCAGAGGCCCCCAGAGGCTGATGGGAAACCAAGGAAAAGGGTATCCCCTTTCCTAGCTCAGCTGATCCCACCCCTTAACCAAAACTGGGGAGGGGAAAGGAGTTATTTTTCTTTTTGTCTTCCTCTTCGGTCCCCCCAAACCATTACATTCCCCCAACTTTATATATTGAGCATGATGTCATATGGCATGGCATATCTCTCTGGTCACCTATCCTGGCTATGTCTCCTCCCAACCTCCCATGCACTCCCAACCTCCCTGTCAGTGCAGAAGCACAAAAACCAGAAAAGGCTCCAAAGCTGTCCAAGCCCTGCCCAGCAACTACAAAAACATCTCTATCAAGCCTGTGTTCAGCACAAATCTAAAACATAGCCCTATACTAGCCACTGTGAAGAAAATGACCCCATTTGTAACCAGAACAGGTTTTCTGTTACCTTTCTGAATTTAAATCCAAGCCAGTCTCCAATTTAGGCTTGTTACAGAAAACTGTTGCATCTCTTCTCATCTCTTTATATAGCTATAAGGATCAGTCAGATATTCCTGTTGGGTTCTCTGTACACACAGAATGGATTGAGTTTGTGGATTTGTCCAAGACACTCATAAAGAAGGGGGCAAATTTCTTTGTTCCAAACAATGAGAAGTATGGGCCAGCAAGCCATAAGTGAATAGGACACTGCAGACTGCCTGACTGCCTTGGAGTATGGATGAGATGTTGCTTACTCTAAGTGTAAAGAAAGAGAGCTTCAATAATCAGAGTGGAGCTCACTGTTGGTTTTTTCAATTTATCACTTTTGCAGGAAGCTGGGTAGCCATAACACTTAGAGCTTTTTCTGAGGGTTCAGAGTGTTCCTTTGGGTTTCCAAGATTTGCCTGGAGAGAGTCTGTACATGTACATAGTATCAGTGAAGTATCTTACTTGCTGAAGCTCCTTTGAAATTCCAAATAACGCCACCAGCCTAATACAGGAGCTGGTCAGTCAGAAGGCTGAAGGCCTGACTTGCACTCCCTCATTACTTGCTATAAATGTGTGCAAAGCTTACTTCTCCTTATGAGAGATGCAATTGCTCAATTTCCTCCATGTGGACTCCAATGCTCTAAGACCACAATTTCATGTTCCTTGGTGTGCTTTATCTGAGTGGCAGAATAGCATTACATCCTTTTGCAGAAAAACACTAGAACTAAATGCCGCAATAGAGTGTTGAGCTCTTTTGGCTTACTTGTCAGACCTGTCCCCTGACATGATATTTTGTAAAGGCTATGCATTCACTGCTTTGTACCATCTGGCTTCATGACAGAGAAAATGAGAAGACATTGAACTTGATGCTACCAAAACTTACCTGTTTTCACCTGCTGCAGACTAGATAGCCCAAAGGATTGCTAAATCATAGAATTTTAAGGGTTGGAAGGGCCATCTAGTCCCAAACTCTCTGCCATGGGCAGGGATACTTCCCACTAGAAAACATTGTGTAATGCCTTGTCCAAGCTGGCCTTGAACACTACTGGGGTTGGGGCATCCACAACCTCCTTGGGTAACCTGTTCCAGTATATCATCATCTGCACAATAAAGAATTCCTTCCTAATATCTAACCTAACTTTCCTCTCTTTCAGATTGTACCCATTACTCCCTGTTTTGTCATGGATGTCCCTCTGTGGCTATCCCTTCAGATACTGGGAAGTTGCTATGGGTTTCCATGCAACCTTTTCTTCTCCAGGCTGAACAGCCCCAACTTTCTCAGCCTGTCTTCATCGTAGAGGTGATTCAGTCCTCTTATCAAATTCACAGCCCTCCTGGACTTTCTCCAGCAGTTTCACATCTTTCTTATGTTGGGGGCATCAGAATTGTATGTAGTCCAGGTGGGTCTCCCATGAGCAGAGGTAAAAGGGAGAATCCCCTCCCTCAACCTGCTGATCACACTCCTTTTGGTGCAGCCCAGGATTCCATTGGCTTTCTGGGCTGCAAGCCCACACTGATGGCTCATGTTGATTTTTTCATCAATCATCACCCCCAAGTCCATCTCCACAGGGCTGCTCTCAGTCACTTCTCTGCCCAACCTGTAGGTGTGTCTGGAGTTTGCTAGGGCTCAGGTGTAGGACCTCGCACTTGGAATTGTTGAACTTTATGAGGTTTCCCTTGGCCTACCTCTCAAATTTGTCAATGTCCTCTGGATGGCATCCAGCTTTGTTTGCCAGCTCCTTCAGCACCTGCGGGTGAACCTCATTTGGTCCCATGGACTTGTGCACATTCAGATTCCTTGGACAGTCTCAAACCTTATCCTTTCCTATAGTGGGCTTCGGGTCTTCATTCTCCCACTTCCTGCATTTGTTTTCTTGACTTCAGTGGTGTGGCTGAAGCCCTTGCTGTTCAAGACTGAGGCATAGAAGTCATGGAAAACCTCACCTGTCTCTTTGCCCAGGGTAGGCAGGTCTTCTGTTAGCATTAATGGTGTGTTGAACCATTCCCTTCAAAGACAGTAATTTACATGATGCATTTCTGTGGCCACAGTCTGTGGACTAGCTCGTTACTTACCTTCTCTACCTATGACAGCTGTTGATCCAGGACTGGTTTCATCAGCTAGTGTGCTTTAGTTGTTGTGTCCCTGCTGCTTTCCCTTGTCCCTCAAGTTAGTTGGCTCGGGTAGGAAATGCTGAAATGGATAAAGCGATCTGTGTTCTGCAGTACATCAGTCTAGAGGAGTGTGGTTTGATCTCCTCTGACTTACAGGAAGATTCTATTTTTGTTTCTTTCTAGATAGGCAATTAGTACCAAGAGTTATTCCACCTTGAGCCAGACTTCATTGTTTCCTCAGATCCAGACTGACTCTTTTCCAAAGCTTTATTTTTTTGTGTGTGTGTGTTGTTAAAGAGAACTATCTTGATCAGAATATTGACTTAAGAAAGAGGGAGCAGGAATACAATGCAGAGACATTAGCATCCAGCCAATCAGGGAGAAACATCTATTTTATACATAGGTGCCTTGATAGTATCTGTTTCAGGATTTTTCCTCAAAGCCCTTTCAAAAGTTTTATGTTCCCTCTTTCTTCCAGCCAAAAATCTTCGAAAACTCTGTTAGCCTTTTCATCGCCACACAGTCCCTATGTCGAGCCCCAGGAGCTCCCACTGCCATTGCCCCCTCAGAAGGAAGAGGTAGAGGAAGAGTTCCTGTCTCACCGGCTACTGCCTGACAGCATCGATGTGCTGGAGAAGGTAGACAGAAAGAAGAAGAAGCAGCAGCAGAAGAAGCAAAGACTGCAACAGTTTAATGACCTCTGAGTTCGCCTTGAAGAAAGGTAAATAATGGCTGGGGAGGGAGGATGGTTTGTCATGCAAAGTGGACTTTAAATTAGACTGTTTAATCCAGTCTGCCAATCTTCTGCAGGGACTAGATACATCCTGACAGATCTGCCCTTCTCTCTCACCATGATTCTTTCTGAAACATTTACACAAGCCTGCTTTTAGTGTCTTTTTTTTTTTTAACCTGTTTAGGTTAGTGGAAAATAAGACATAAAGTCTAGATCGTTTTGCATTAGGGCTTGAAGGATTGTGAGTATATGGAGTCTTCTATATCAAGGAAAGCTGGGTCCAGTGGTAGATGGTACAGATCAAAGCTTTGGGCTCTTATCTAAGAGCTGCTGCATATGTGGAAACTGTTATACCTGGCATATGTGCTCCTTGAATTTGGATAATACTCATACAGTATTTCCAGTCTCTGTATTCTTTTCAATCTCAGAAATAATGTCAGTCTAATTTATACTATATAAATAAAAAATTATATTAATTTTTATATGAATAAAAAATTGAGTGTCATGTGGGGCAAAGGTTCACACATAGTCCTTAGTTTTCATGAAGAAGAACTTTCTTACCAAGTACAACCTGCAAAAAAGAAAGCCAGCTTCTCCATCACTACATATACTTGGGCCTGTGACTGAATATTTACCTTAATGTTTCCTGTCAGATAACATACATTTTGTACTTTGTGTCTCTGGTTATATGTCTGCCATACTCAGGTTGAAAGCATTTTATTTTTATGATACTGTAAATAACCAGACAGGTCGGGATGATGGAGAAAATCTCTCAGTTCTTGAATGAAGCCCCTACATTCTTTGGGTTTTTTCACTCCTGAAGAATATTTCTTCCTGCTCCTCAAGTTACTGAGTATAGCAGGGTTCTTCTATGTCTTTCCTATCACGTAGTTGCGTCACAATTGTACCACTGATATGAGTGATACATTGCTCAGGCTAGCTGCGAGTGCAGCAGCTGTTGTTCTCTGAGAAGCATTCAGCCATTGTCAGATTTTTTTAGACCAGACTCCTTTCTCTGCTCCTTCTTCCAAACTTAGTTTATGTATTTCGGAGACAACAGGAGGCAAATGCAAATGGAGGTTAACATGCCCTCTGAGACACCCACAGACGGTCCAAGATTCACCAAAACAAATCCTTTATTGATCACACTTGATTTTGTCTTTTAGTGTATCACTTGCTTTCTGTTAATGTAGTTGATATGAGCTGATTGTGAATGGGTTTTTGGGGTTGTCGTGGTTTTACCACAA
>VYZS01059896.1:2379-16202 GCA_013400695.1 Neodrepanis coruscans
CCCCCCCGGGGCGAGGCCGGGGCCGCGCGGGGCCACACTGGGGATCGGCACCGGGGCTGGGGCCACGCCTCCAGCGGTGGTTCCTGGCAGCGCGCGCCGCCGCAATTGCTGATGCCGCTCCAAGGGACGCATGCGCTGAGCACCACTGCTGCCACTCGGCCGGCGCTGCCCGTGCTTGCCTGGGTGGCAGGCGCACGGGCCAAGCGGCTGGCGCCACCCGCTCTGCACTGCTTGTGCCGCCGCCATTACTCTGCCGCAGCGTGGGCGCAGCACGGTCCGCCCAAGGGCGTCCAGGATAGCGGCACGGGTGGCGGCAGCGCGGCCGCACAGCCTGCCCCAGTGCCGCCCCCACTGCTCCATGGGGCCACCCAGCCATCGCTGCTGCTGTGGCTGTCGCTGCCGCAGGTCCCATGCACGCGACCGATGGGCTCCCGTGCGACCACCGGGGACCCCGCATGGTAGGATAAAAGATCGGGTTTACTTTCACTTTCTCCTCACGACATATGTGCGTGCTGTTGCCCACAGTTCTTAATTTTCGAACTGGCTCCTGGCTGTCTCCCAGAAGCTGAAGACACATTACTGTTGTGTGGGTGTACTTCTTCTGCAGGATGTGTAATCAGGTCTGCGTAGTGGACATGTTAATTTCTTCCACATCAGATATAAAATTTTTTTCTTTGATAGATTTGCCCATCAAATTTGAAGTCATTACTGCTGCTATTAAGGTAAACTGGAAGATGTTTTAGCTTTTTCCTATCTCCAGACTCTTCTCAACTGAAGTTACTATTTTGCTTGCCTGAAAGTACCTTGCTTCTAAAAGTCTTATCTCATCAAACGGAAAAGTAATGTTAACACAATTAATCAATATATGTCAGACCTGCTGATATTGCACACAGTTGAGCAAATATAAAAAAAAACCCCACATTATTCATAATGTAATTCCAGAAATGACTAACAAGTTTCCCAACCAGTTTGTCCCTGACCCCTCTGTGCTTATGTATGAGAAGAGCATGAATACTGTACTGTTTTATGCAAATCCAGTTTAAAAGGCCTACTCAACTGTAATCTCAGAATGACAAAAGCCTAGCAAATGCAGAAAGAACTTTTAGAAGTATGTAGCACCAATTGTATTCTGTTTCTGCCTAAATATGGGGTGAGAGAACATGATGTTCTGAGACATATTTTTCCATTCAAAGTTTTTCAGGCCATGTTTGTCCCTTCTTCCTATCTAGAGCTGATTTTGGCATGCATAGTGCTTTCCAGTTTCTTCTGGCTGATACAGGTGACCAAATCCAGATACTGCAGAAGAGGATTCAAATGAGAATCGATGGGGCTCCTTTTAGGTTTGAGGACATCTTGACTTCATTTGCACAGTTTCTGAATGATATATGGTTATGTGAGAATATATCATGTAATTATTCTCAGAATATCTGTCTCTGCTAGCACATGGAAGCGCTTGTGGCTCATGCATAAAATTTGCTTATTATTTAGAGATGTCATATAGTAGCTGTCTGGTGTTACATGTAGGAATGTAATGCTATGCATCATACAAATTGCACCTTTAAATATGCACCACCATAGATAAAAACTATTTCTGATGTGGTTAATTTCCAGACTTCGCTGATAACCCATAAGGCACTAATTACACACATACTTTAACTTCTGTGGTATGACTCAGTGCTTGGCCAAATTTGTGGTTTTGCAAAAATGATTGATACACCGTAGACATCAGTTATCACCTTAACTGTATTTTCCACAGGGAACATGTTAATTAAAAAAAACCAAAACACAGAAAAATCTTTCCGCTTCAGTTATTTGTTCACATGCACACCTGCAGGTGTGCAGTTAATCTATTGGTAGTACAGAAATGCAGCTGTTGATGTGCGTTAGCAAAACAAGCAGGTCAGCTCTTTAGTCAGTTCCCCAAGGATCTCTGCTAGGACTGTGCCTAGTACATCTACCCAATCTTACTTTTGTTAAGGGTGATGATGCATAGAAATAAAAACTTTTATCTTGATCTTTCTCATTTCCATAGTAGGAAATATATCAACTTTTAAAGTTATGTATATAATACATATATTACATATATATATGTATATATGTCATAACATATATGAATATTATTTATATAATTTATTATATTATAATACTCAAATATATAATTCTTTGAAATATATGCATCCCGATCTCTTGCAAATGGGCAAATAATTTGACATTAAAACTGACTTCCTCTGTGCAGTCTTTTGGAAACCAATTCAAAGACAACTGAATGCTTTGTGTAAGCATTTAAGTCTTAGTATTGTATTACAAAAACAAACTGCAAGACTCTGCAGAGTGTTGAAGCAAGTATGTTTTTTCTAGCAACATTGCAACAGTGCTGGAGGCCAGGGGGGATTTTTCCTCCAAACCTGCCTACCTACTGGTGTTACAGCTGTTCCTTACATGCTGCACAATAGCGTAAGTCCCCTCCCAGTTTCCAGATTATGCCTTCTGGTGATGGTCTCTGCCCAGGTTCCACCTCTTTAGTGGTGGTCTTGGTGGTCTTTGGAGATGAATTAAGAAGGTCTTCCTCAGGTGTCCTTTAGAACTCAGTTTATTTTATATAATATTGATATTCCCTTTTGCTTACTTCATCTGGTTTATAATTGACCATCTTATAGTGACTTCATTTGGTTTATAATTGACCACCTTATCGTGTTGGAAACAGACTTGTTCCTGTTTTTCAGGCCATAACTATGGGTCCTAAATTTATGGGGACCAGTTCGTTCCTGTTTTCTATACTACAGATCCCACTTCTTGAGGAATCAGGTTGGCTGGTTCCTCTTTTTCCCTAGCTAAGCTATAGAGTCTACAAATTTACAGTGACAGGCTGTTCATCTCTTGTTCTACAGATTCTATTCCTTGAGGAAACAGGACTTGTTCCTGTTTTCCTTTAGCTAAAACTGGATTCTGTTGTTTCAGGAACAAGTCAGATTGTTTCTCTTTTCCTTAGCTAAAATTATAGACTTCAGCATTAAGTACAATTTTTGTTTTAAGCTCTCATGCTGCTGAAGCAATTCGTTATAAAATATAAAGGTGATAGCCTTGAAGCAGTGTATAAAATAAAAGTGATGTAACAGTGGTAAGCTGTAAATGCAAAAGCAATGTAACAGTGGTAAGCTGAGGCAGTGTATAAAATATAAGCAATGCATAAGATACAAAAGTGTTAATTTCTCTAATCAGTATGTGTTTGAGAAGGTAGAATAAACTGTGTTCGAAGCTTGAAAATGTTGGAGAGACATTAAAACTATGAGAAGACAGACATTAAAACTTATTCCATATTTAACAAAGGAACTTTAAATAAGAAAGAGCAAAGCAGCTTGTGTAATTAACCTCTTTAATATTCAATACTGCAAGTGGAATAGGTATTTGCTTGGGTACTGCCTCTTCTTGGGAAAAAAAAAAAGAGATTGGGAAATGGGTAGTACACAAGGGAGAAAATAATGTGAGTATGGAGAGGGAATAGAGTGGAGTCAGACCTTTAAAGAAGCACTGCCTACAGTTACTTTTTTTCCCCCAAAGATCTTCCTTACCTAGAAAGATCCTCTTTTTCATCTCTAGATGTGTTCAAGGCCAGGTTGTATGGGGCTTTTGAGTAATCTGGTGTAGTGGAAGGTGTCTGTGCCTATGGTAGGGAGGTGGACTAGATGATCTTTAAAGGTCCCTTCCAACTGAAACCATCCTGTTACTCTGTGAAGGGACATGATCATTTCCATTGATGTGTTCTATCCGCTGGATCGTTGTGAAGTTTTTATAAAAACCCTATTTGTTCTTTTTAACAGTCTATTGATATGTGTCCTTATTACTCATTTTCAACCTTCTATTTAATAAAACATAGTAATATAGGTGTGCATCCTAGATACTCTTCTATTCAGATATTACATTTCTCTGCAGTATTTTGCTTATATATGTAAGAAAGTGTCCTCTTTTTTTATCAGTACCAAGGAGATAAAATATAACCTTTGCATGTGGGGCAACGCAGTAAAGGGCTGAAGGAATTTCTGTGACACTTTTGGCTTTTTGTGGGCCTTCTGCAGTGAGTCAAAAAGACAGAGGCAGAAATAATTATGTGCTTTTTCATGTGAAAATACATAACTATTTTTCCATGGTTCAGATTCAGAGAAGCAGCCCTACTCAGTATGGATATTGAGATATCTGAGTAAAGCAATGCTTAAGTGTTTGTTGCATCCCTGCCAATAAGGATGAGCTGAAGGAAAAGCTATTTTGTACACCTGCAGCTACATGGAATTTATGATTTCGAAAGCAAACATAATCTTGGAGTGCTTTGTCTGAAAAAACCATGAGAAGTATACACAATAGGATCAGAAAGGGAAATCGCCTGGGTTACAAAGGGTGAATTCTGTCATAACTCCTAGGCAATGACTACAAGTTAGACTGGGTTGGATCAGGCAGTAGGTACTCCTTGTTTTCCAGAAAGACAGCACCTGCATGGGTGACAAATTTGATACAAATAGGAATGCTTTTGGCGAGACACATTTTTAAGACATTTCTGACCAAAAAAGCCAATCAACATAGTCCATGGTGTTTTCTTTTGCTAAATAAATAATAAGCACTAGAGTAGAGGTTTCAGAGTGTATTTAAGGCTATTTCATTGTTAAAAACCTGTGTCAAAGTACTTAAAACTGGATGATCTGTAAGGTCGCTTCCAACCCAAAATATTCTATAATTCTAGTTATACAGAATTAAATTAATCCTCCAAATAAATATAACTTGCACAGTCAAAGTGCAGAAAAGAACTATTTTCTTTGAAGATTGGTTAAATAATTCTATTATAAATTTCAGAGATATTCACAAAGGACATTCTCAAAACCCAGAAAACATTAAAGATTTTGAAAATTGTTTCAGTGGCATGAATACAATAAAGTCTTAGGTAACAACATTTCTACCTGAAAAATTTTGAGGATAAATTGATCACTCATACAATACACTCATACAATAGTGCAAGAATTTATGAATTTGGTATGCTAGTATTGCTCTTATACCAAGAAACTGAACTTCGATAGTGAGTTTGATGAAGCATCCCATCTGCATCAGCCATCCTGCCGGAACTCTTCAGCACTTTGATTTCCCAGGATTTCACACTAGGAAGAATATGGGCACATTCTGGTTTCTGAGTTAGGAACCCAGGTTTCTCTCCTTTCTGAAAGATTGGGATGCCACAGCATGATGGTCTACGCTTGGGCAAAGCCTGTTCTCACATTTTACTCTTCTGTTGGTAGTGTAGGAAGGACAAGTAATGCTTATGACTTAATACGACCTGGGTTTTCAGTACCTAATTAATGTCTCTTTTTAAGAAGCCTTTTCTAATCATAGGATCATTCTCTTTTCACCTAGAAATGGGGGTGATTTGAGATTACTGAAGCTGGATGCCAGAAATCAACAGTGACTCTGGCTATGCAGAATCTGTAGCATGATTTTCTGCATGGAAATGCCTTTATTCTGGTAGTACTAAGAGCAACCACTGGGTTAATGTGGCATCTAGCATATTGTCTAACGTGTCTAAACTTGTTTTTTGTATGCCCTTGTCTTACAGTGAAGCATATCTCCACTCTTAGTTTGATTTTCTTAATTCCCACCTCATTCTTTACTAGATGAAGCCAAGTGTGACCTCCTGCATAAGCACCTGTGTTTGCTGCTGCTTCCCAGCAGCAAAAAAACGGCAAAAAGCAGCAAGCTGGATTACTCTGTCTTACACATCTGTAGATAATATAAACATTCAGACCTTAAGTACATTGTGGGTGCTTTTTCTTAATTGAGAATTTATAATTCTCTACTATATCTAGAAGGAATGTAGTCCTTTTCCTTGCTGGAAAAGTAGAAGCAGTAGGAGCAGAGAAGGAGAAAAGAACCTGATTTAATCAACAAAAAGACAGGATTTTCTGAAGGTGACTGAACTTGCCTGACTCAAAGCCCTCTAGGAAACCAGTGCAGTCTTTGGATTGATCAGATGAAACTGGTTTACAATTACAATTTACAATTACAGTTACAATTACAAATAGAAACACATAATGAATATTTCAGAGAGAAAGAGAAGGAGTGACTCTCCTTCCTCCTGAAGGATAATAGGTCAAGCATGAGGAGATAATAAAATAAATGTAATAAAATTCATCAATGATCAGAATATACTTAGTATTGTGAGCAATACAATCTTTCAGAGTCTTTGTTTCACATTTTCCACCATGAGATTTCTGCCTTCTGTAATTATCCATTTATTTATTTATAAAAGAAATTACTATTCTGTTCCCTGAATGAGGAAAGAGATAAAGTTCTTCAAAAAGTAGCATAAATAGTTGTCAGAAAATATTTTTTGGGTTATTGTTTTGGCATTAAAGTAAATCTTCATTGAAGTTAAATGGCATATCTGGTTCTCAAGGTCCAAACTAAAGACATAAAAAACAATACTGGTTTAGCACAGAATTGTAGAATGATTTGGGTTGGAAGGGACTTTACAGATCATCTAGTTTTGAATCCTCTGCTGTGGTCAGGGAACTTTCCACTAGACCAGATGACTCAGAACCCCATCCAACCTGGTCCCAAACACCTCTAGGGATGGGGAGTCCATAGCCTGTCTGGACAACCTGTTGCAACCACAGTACAGTCCTCACAGTAAATAATTTCTTCCTTATATATAATCTAAATGTTCCCTTCTTCAATTTAAGTCCATTCCCTCTTGTCCTGCCCTTGCAAAACATTCTCTTCCAGCATTCCTGTATGCTCCCTTCACGTACTTGAAGGTCTGTAGAGCCTTTTCTTTTTCTCTAGTCCCAGTAGTCCCAGCTGTCTCAGCCTGTCCTTACATAAGAGATGCTCCAGACCCCTAATCAACTTAGTGGCCTTATTCTAGACTCAACTCCAACAGGTCAATATCTTTCCTGTGATGGGAGCCCCAGAGCTGGACACAGTACTCCAAGTGAGGTCTTTCAAGAGCGGTAAAAGCATAACAGTAAAATGAGCAGCTCAAAGAGTAGCAAAATATAGATTTGTGTGTGCAAAAGGGAAAAATATTAATCATAATATGCTGTTACCTTGATGAATGTATACCCCCCAAAAATTCATTCTAACAGAATCTAATCACTTTACATGCCACCACTATTTCCTTTGTAAACAGACACTTCATTTAAGACATGAGTAAATGGCTGGGCATCACACTTCAGCAGACATTATCTCTTCTGTAACAACTTTTTCCAGTTTTCTTGACTGTTTATTTAGTTGCAAACCTCATCTGACTCATGTAATTAAAGGTTTCCATGAGTATTTTCAACAGTAGTTTATATTGCTTGGTAACAACTTCAAAAGTAACAACTTCTTTTTGAACTTCAAAAGAAGCAATCACTGAAGGAGTAATATTTATGTAATGTCAAAGTGGAAGATGATCATATTAATCACCTCAACAGAAAATACTCTTGCTCATAATTACGAGTCATTGCTTTATCTACACAATTTATTAAATCTCACTTTCAGATTTGGAAAGCCAAGATTGCTTCTCAAGGCTTTTTTCTAGTCCCACAATCCTTTAGCTACTGTGTGCTCTAGCTGCTGTTGTTTTTAGCCAGGGATATGAGCATCAGCAGTTACAGGTTTCTGCTTCCCCCAACTCCATAAAACATGGTTAGTATTGCTGAAAAGCAGATTGGATTTAGCAAAAAGACAGTTAGCTGTTGGGCTTAATTTTGTTGTAAGCAATTTGAGTAAATGCTGTGAGTCTGAGTGAGTGAGTGAGTGAGTGAGTGAGTGAGTGAGTGGAATGAGTGAGTGAATGAATGCACAGGCTCCTGTTGATAAGTTAACATTGTGTATTTCTGTTTAAAGGAAAGCAGAATTTGTTGTATTCTCAAGTGCACACAGCAATGTACCAGCCTGTCAGCAGTAGTAGAAAATGTAATGAAGTTTGTAAAATCAACTAACTATGGCTAGGGATGTACAAGTTCCAAAGCCTGATTTCTCTTTCATTTTCTCAGGAGTCAGTAAAGGATATCTGCACAAAAGTCTGTCTCAGCAGGGCCACTCAATTGTTAAAAAAGTAACATTTGTCTATGTACCTTTGCTCTTGCCTGAAGGATATTTGACACTATAAATCATAAAGAAAACAGAGCTGCTTTTTCTAATTTTCACTGAAGTCTATATTTCCAAAGTTATATTACTTTTCAAAGTGTGAAAGGAGGGTTCAGAAGGTAGTAAACATAAAAGGACTATATATTTTTTTTCTCAGAGATAATTTCTAATCTAAATGATTCTGTAATTCTAATAAAGCAAAGGAAAACAATTATTCGCTCTTATTTCTCAGATGAATCTGTGACATCTTATGTGTTCTCTAAATATTTCTTTTTCATTTGAATGGGACAGTGTGCCTCTCAGCCCATTTCTGTATTCTATAGATTTCTGAGATGTTGAATTATGGGATCCCATGTTCAGTAAATTTTGCTCTTATTTGTATCTATTTCAAGTTATTTTGCTAGTCATGACATCAACTCTGATTATTTTAGGTTTTCAGTCTATGTTTTATGAATTAACATTGTTCCTCATTTTGAGCCTTTGGTTGTTCATACGTATTGTTTACTTTTGACTAATGAAAATTACATAAGAATTTGTATATGTTCAACTCTGTGGTTTAGAATGTGCAATTATTGCTCATATACTGTGCATAAGAAATAGCAGAACTTCATCATAAGAATGATTTTGATAATTTCAAGTAGAAAGGAAGGAAAATTTCTCTGAACAGTGAAACAGTGAAATAGCTGAATACACTACCCAGAG
This sequence comes from Neodrepanis coruscans, assembly GCA_013400695.1. Classification (NCBI taxonomy): domain Eukaryota; kingdom Metazoa; phylum Chordata; class Aves; order Passeriformes; family Philepittidae; genus Neodrepanis; species Neodrepanis coruscans. Next base: position 11,191 of record VYZS01059896.1, read on the forward strand.
ACAAGAGCAGGGGTATTAACAAGTCCATTCTTTTGTGTTACTCCCCAAAAGCTGAGCTGTTCATAAAAGCCTCCTTTGCTGCCAGTACCTAGACAGACGCATCACAATTTGAAACCAGCAGGTAGAGGTTAATCAAGGGTATCCTGATGTGAAAATTTTTTCTCTGGCAAATGTGTGGTGATTATGATGAGCTGTTTCAACTCCTGATTTCCATAGCTGAAAAAAGGAGGCTAAAGCCCACAGAAAGCTGTGGGCTTTTTTTGTTTCCTGGGTCCGCTAAGCTTCCACAAATGCTGTAAACTTTCTTAAGATGTAGGCGCAGTATGTGAAATTTTCAAAAATATCAGGCATGTACTCACTTATGTGGAAAATACAATGCATACAGACCATGAAGCTGCTGATTCCTAAAAATTATTATTAACGGGATGGCAAGCACCCTGTCTAGCCTGGGAGGAGGTTTTCTATCTCATGGTTGGCTTTTTCTCCAACAAGCAGGAGAATGGTGATGTTTTCAGTCTTCTTCCATTCTGGTTTATTATCATGGCCTTCCTCTTTATCAGTATCTTATTCTTGGGCATCTGCTCTTTGTCCTTGGAAACTCAGAGTGCTCCCCTCAATGCCTTCTTCATGAGAAATGAGATGTTGCAGTAATTAAAAAAAATCAAGAAATAAATGTAAACAAAAAAATTCTAAAATTTTTTTAGGAGTAAAATTATACAATTTACGATAGATTTTAGTAGGAGAAATACATTTTTGTTATTCACCATATTCAAGATTAAGAATAACATTTTTGTATTGCAGCGAAAAAGGAAACACATGCTCATGGTTTTCTTCCAATCAACCAGAAGAATTTTTAAAATCATGAATAAAATTACAGATTTTAATCTGTAATTTCAGATTTTTACAATCTGAACCAGTGGCCCTGGAACTAAGTATATTGTGGTTGTGAATTTTCACAGCATCTTTGTATTAATTACAGGAGAAGTCTCCTTAGTCTTTTCGAGTCACCTTTCCCAAAAATACACCAACACTCTTCACAATTGGGAATTTTGTTAGAAATCAATCACTGCTTGAACAAAAAAGGCAACCAAACTTATTTAAATAAATCAGGTGAAATCCTACCATAGTCTATGGAGCATGAGAAAAAAATTAAGAACTAAAATTTTACCTCCAAAGCAGTTTAGAAAAAGGGATTCTGTGTTGGTATAAACTGTATTCATACCTGTTACTATATGTGTTTCACTGGACTTCTAAGAGAAAACTGAAGAGGTTTTTTCTGTGTTTTTAAGTGTTGTACTTCCTATTGCTGCACTGAGTCTGAAAAGATAACTGGATGTTTTAGCATCTGTCCTGTTCTCTGACTGGCTATAACTGTCACTAATAAAGATTGACTGTAAATTATTGTTCCCATTTTTTATTTTTAAATAACTTCCTTCACATGGGATATTTTGCCTCAGCTAACAGGATTGCCATTTGTTGTTCTTTTCAGGAGCATTGCAAAATTTAATGAGAGATTTTTTGATTCTTTGTTAAAGAAATTGTGCTTTTCTAGAAATTGTCCAGGCAAGTTAGGCTGAAAAGTGAGCCAGATTTTAGAAAACTCATCCATCTGTTAATAAACTTAATGAAGTATGCACAGACACACACTTTGGAAGAAGCTATTTCCAGACGCGTGTTCTTGAAGTGTAGCTATAGGGGATCATAAAGGTAGTGGTGGAAAAGGAAAACTGAGAGTATTATTTGGAGAGATAAGACTATGTCTTTCAGCAGCATCAGTAGCTTGTTAAGTTATAGCCCAGTTTTATTTGCAGAGTGCTGTGTTTTTTCCGTAGAGTCATCTTTAAGGTAGAAACCACTGGTTTCTCATTAGAGGGAATAAACAGTGATTTGCAATCCAGCTCTGTGGTCTCTACATAGTCATAATTAGAAAATTTTTCTGAGTCTTTGTTCTCATTTATGACACAGTGTAAAATGAGTAAAACAAGATGAGTGTAAGTTATTATAGCCCTGTTTTTGAAAAATTCATGTTCCTTCTTTTAGTCATGATTTTCCAGCTGTTCTTTGATGTTGAAAACAGTGGAAAAATATACACTTCATTTTACAAGTAGAGAGACTGGAATTAATTTACCCTAGGCAAGGTGAAATTGTTTCAATAAATTAGTTTCTTTTGCTATTTATGTTCTTATATTTTATTATGTCAAACATACTAAAGTCCCATAAACTGAGATTTCAAGAACTCATTGATCTGCAGTCTGCACTCTAATTTTCCATATATGAAAAAAAATCTGATTCTTTGAAGACTTATAACAGTCTTATCTTAAATTCTCTGAATTGCTTTAAACTTTCTCTTCTATCTCAGGTGGATGAAATAAATGCCAGGAAGCCCAAACTCTGATTCAAGTTGATTTGTTTCTCTTTCTCCACTTCTTCTAAGGAACCTCCTTTGGGATCTTATTTACTTGTTCGTTTCTGTTTATTTTTGTTTACTATTTATTTCTATTTAGTGCCAGAGCAACTGTTGTGTTTAATCTCTCACTGGAAGACAAAATTATGAATGTTTCTAAGTCACCTTAACAGCATTCTCCTTGCACTAAAAGCAGAAGAAAATAAAAATTAAAGTTGACTTTATGGCTGCTAAAGAAATCAAGAGAGGGAAAGGCTAAATAAAGACAAAAAACTATGGCAAAGGCATGGAATTTCAACTTATAGTGGCAGTCTAATAAATCTTAATCATGTTGATCAGTATGAAAACAATTTTAAAATTAAAGTAGAAATATATACAATTGAAGTGGAAAATAATAATAGATCTGGATAATGTAAGATACAATTGGGAAACCACTAAAAATTAACATATATTAACGTATTATTTTCTATTTATATGGGTTAGAAGTGCATTTAGAATAATACATTTAGAAGTGTATTACCTCATGCACTGTTATCTTTAGGAAGGAAGAGGTACTGGAACAGTGGAGGTCAGTGGGCACTGTGGCTGTTGGAAGGAATGTAGAGACTGGGGTTGAATCCTAACACTACAGGAATAACAGTGCTTCTCCATTGTGGCCTGGACATCAAACTTGTCAGTTCTTCCTCTGCTGTGTACAGAAGTTACATTGTGAAACTAGGATGTCCTGTAAGGAGAAATATTCAAAGAAGTCCTAAGTTTGGCTTCATCACTTCCGGTTTTGCTCAGCTTCAAATGCCAGAGAACTACTTTTCAAAACTCTGTGATGGTTGTGTCTTTCATCAAGAGGTCAAAATTTATAGCTGGCAGGAACAACTAATTTGTTTGCATACATTATTTGTATAACACAGTGTGGAATGATTTTCTGTGGTAGCAAAGCACAAGCCACAACCAAGCCAATAATTAGTCAGAAGTTTTACTGAGCTTTGACAGAAAACATTGTTAAGTCATGTAAACTTAAAAGTATTTTGTATTTTCAATACAAAAGTGAAAGCTTAATAACTTACACTGAAATCGGAGAATAAATTTTACAGTTCCCTTGGAAGGGAAATTTGCAGATGTCTTATCCCCCTTCATTTTTGCTCCTTTGTTATCATCTGTAGAAAGATACTTGACATTCCAAGATTCCTGTAGATGAAGCTATAAATTCACACCCACCAAAGTGCTGATGAAATGCTCCTCTGATTTTGTCATTTGCTTGAGAAAGCTCCATTGAGATTGTTATCAGGTGACAAATTACTGAAAAGCATGAGTAGAAAATACTAATGGAGGAATTTATATTCCATTGTAATACAAGTACCAGCAAGTTGAAAAAATCAGTATCACTGAGAAAACCCCAGACTGCTCAGACACATCATAAATACTATGTTTTGCAGACAGTAGAATGATGGAATTGTACAACACAAAGCTTTTCCTAGTAGCTGCTTTTTGCTGGCATTTATTCTGTGTTTTGCTGGCTTTGGAAGTCCCATAATAGCACTGGTTTTCCCTACGCCTGTGCAAATTTATGTTAAGGTCTCTTCCTTAAGTATTGATGATATAAACGAATCTATCTGACTTTGCAGATGGGTGGGCACTGCAACATCATCACATCTGTCAGCAGTGTCAGCAGAGCAACTTACAAACATTTTGACAGCACTAAGCAGTTGAAGCTGGAGTCATCTTTGGCTGGCACCAATCCACATCAGCTGTCTTATCTTACTGAATTGATCCACATATATCAATTGAGTGAGAACAATGTTAAAATCACTAGGTTAAACTAAAATCAAAAGGTTAACCAGTGAAGTATACTTTTGATTCAAAATTTCAGTCAACTGGTTTTATAGTCATAAAATGGCTTGCATTGGAAGGGACCTTGAAGATCATCTGTTTTCAGTCTACCTGGCATCAGCAGGAAAAACTTCCCCTAGATCAGGTTACTCAAAACCATATCCAACCTGGCCTCGAACACTTCCAGGGATGGGGTAGTCACAGCTTCTCTGGTCAACCTCTTCCAGTGCCTCAGAAGGCACTGGAATTTACCTTCACAGTAAATTATTTCTTCCTAATGTGTAATCTAAACTTACTTCCTTTCAGTTTGAAACCATTCCTTCTTGTTCTGTCACTACATGAACTGGAGCTGTAAACAGTATCTTTTTAATGACAATTTTTTCACCAAGATCTTTAACCATTTCCAGCACAGGCCACTACTAAATATTTGATAATCTAAAATACGTGGATCTGGATATAGTTTTTCTTATATAGCAAAGACCAGATATAGAATAGTTTGTATGCTCATTTGGGTTTTTTCCTTATTTGTAGAACAGCACATTCATATAGTGCAGTCTCAGATGTATTTTGTAATAGGATATCGGGTAATATTTCTTCAGATTTGATTCTTGGTGTTCCTGCATGTTGTAGGTTGGGGAGGATAAAAACCGCTCCTCCCCTGCTACACTCTGATGGGACTGTCCGCGGCCCCGTGCCGTCGCGCCTGTGGGGACTGCGGCGGGAGCGGGGCCGCCGCGCGCGCCGGGGGCTGCGGGTGATGGCGCCATGATGGCCGGCGGCG
>VYZS01059900.1:5299-26182 GCA_013400695.1 Neodrepanis coruscans
TTCAGCTACATGGAGTAGCATTATAGATTCAACCAAGAAGAAAGGCAAATAACAACAGTAAGGGAATAAATGAAAGACAGAGCCAGGCTTGTGTATTCTAGACAGTGTCATTTCTAAAATATCATATCTTCCTGGAATTCAGGGAGTTTTCACCACTATCAGTACCTCTATGACACTTTCTGAGACCAATATAACAAGACTTATACATGGTGGGATTTGGTTGGGGTTTTTTTGCCAGGTATAACATAAGATTCATTTTTTTGCCTTACTATGACACCCCGGGCAAAAAAAAATGAAGTCATTTGGTCATCTATGGTATCAGTCTTCATTTCACAAAGCCAATAGTGAAATACATTTTCTTCTTGTGCTATTGTTACCTGAAATACGCCTGAAATGCTTAACTGGACTTTCACAAAAAATAGTCTTACCTCTGCTATCTGAAGTAGAGAGATGTTATGATTCTTACTCCACCTGGTAACTACACTGAAAACCGCATTTGTATTCATGGCCAGTTGAGAAGAATGACATCTGTTGAGAAAAGCTTTGATACTGTCTTCAAAGGAAGAGGTTACAACATCTTCACTAGTAGAAGGTGCTTCACTCTAGCAATTCTAGGGGGAAAGGACAGAGAAAGTGATTGCATTTGGGCAGCTAAATGTCATGTTAGAACAGAATTGGAAAAGCAGAGGTTATTTAAGTTTGGCTTATGGCACTAGGTACTTTCGTAATTTAGTCCTGATGTGGGATAAAAGGGAGATGATACTCTGAGCATCTCATTTTGAGTTGCCTTGAAGGTGCTGACATGTCTTAAATATTGGAGAGAAGTGGTTTGTTCCTCCAGTCTTGGCACAGCAGTACTTAAACTGAACTTTAACAGAAAAGAAAAATTCCACAGCACACACGAAATGTCACAGCCAACTTTTCACCTAGTAAACAGGTAGTCTCAGTACTAGGCAGCACAGGGAAGCTCACCACTGGATTGCAGTGTTGCTTTGTAAATTGGCCCAAATGCACATTCATTAATTCATTCATTCAGGCTGCCCAGGGCAGTGGTGGAGTCACTGTCCCTGGAAGCATTTAAAAGACATGTAGATGTGGCACTTAAGGATATGGTTTAGTGGTGGGCTTAGAAGTGTGGTTTAATGGTTGGACTCGATGATATTAAATGTCTTTTCCAACCTAAATGACTCCATTATTCTAAGAAGAAATAACAAGTCTTAGTGTTTTTTAAGTTAATCACTTTCTATAGCCAAACCAAACACAGATCATCAGTTTCTGAGTTTAGAATACTGCTAATTAATCAAAGTTTCTATCACAAAGCAATGTGACATTAAATTCCCATTAGATGTAGATGGGAAAATTACCTTCTTTTTCCATGCTGAACACCATTCAAGTATCTTATCAGTAGGCAACATAATATAAAATTATTAGAACTAGTTTCAACTATTTCTCCCTGCCCTTTTCCCTGGTTAACAGGAGTCTGAAGATTTTTTAGCTCAAAGACAAGGTTGAGTTCTTCTGAAATTATATTAAGGGATGTTGACTTTCATGGAATAGTAAAATATTTGTTTATCTACCATCTGTGACTTATTCCATGATTTTGCCCTGCCTACTGAAATCAGTAATCCCCTAGAGACTTCAGTGTTAGTTGTGTTGAGCTCAACGGTAATTTTTTGACAACACATTTCCCTAGCAATAGCAGAAAAAAAGGTCTTTTTGCTCTGCAGCTGTGAGACAGGAATCTTCAAAATCTCCCCATGAATCACTGAACATTGACCAACTCATATTTTGGAGGGATGTCCCAATCTCCAGAGGAAAAATTTCTTTAAATAACGATCAGACAAAGCACCTTGTTATAACCATGCTGCTACCCTTAAGACAATTCACCAATAGCCAAACTGAGTATGTGTTTTGGTAAGACTTGAATGGGAAACAGCGATGGTCGGTATTGCAGAAAGCATACCTCAAAACGCTTTCCTTAAGCTGACAGGTCATAAAGATACTGAAATAATATAGAATGGGCTCTGTACATAACCCAGTGGATCAGTTCGGTCCAGGCCTTGGTCCAAATAACAGTGTTTGGACTATCCCTGTAGCAAGGAAGGACTGTAAAAGAAGATTAACCAAGGAAGAGAGGAAAATCAGCCTATCAGAAAGAGTTATAAGGACAAAGAGGGAGGGAGAAACTCCCAGCTAAACCTTATCCATTTGAGTGAATTTAAGCCAGTGTGAGCTCCATGGTGAAGCCCATTCCAGAGGAGCCCACAGGGAAGATGTGTCCATTTCGGCAGCTCTCTGAAGGGAGCTGGCTGAGGCTGCGGATGAGAGTGTTCAGTGTGAAAGGACTGAGCTGTTTACGGCAGTGCATGAATGCTCAAACAGAAAATAATCCTGAGAAACAGAAGACAGGACCCGACTTTAAATTGAGAAACTGTAAAATTAGTTGGTTTGAACAAGTGGAGATAGTTACTTTTGTGGCAAGAAAAGGAGCTACCCTAAACACAACTAGCTACAGATAAGCTTTTCCAGTCAAAGATATAATTTCCATGTATTGAGATAAATAGAGCAGCTATTACCTGTTTCTGATACTAGTGATATTATTAAAACCATGGCTGGGCAAATGATGTAATAGATACAAGAAAAGGCAACAATCTGTAAAGGTTTGTCTCCCTTTCTTTAGATAAAATAACATAATGGATGACTGATAGATACATTATCATGATAGATACACCACCATAATGAATGGCCAAGAGGAAGTAAATCAGGTATGATACTTTTATATAGAACTCAGGAATAATGTACGCATAGGTAAATTCAAAGATGATAACCAGGAATGTTGTTTCACAAAGCACAGTTACATCAATAATAAAACTGATAATAAAATACAACATTTAAAAAAACACATTAATTTTACCTGGAATAAATGTAAGGCTTTCTCTTCCTATGCAGTACTTTCGTTTACAAATCATATTAACAAGTGATTTCAATACAGACTTTTTTTCTTTTGGGGCATATGGTTCTGCACTGACCTATTGCATATGTAGTTATTCTTGGGGGTTTTTTACATTCTTTATAGTTAAACAAGAGCCTCTGCTCGTCTTCAGTTCTTTTTATCTCCACTCTCTACTGTTCATGGTAGTTATTCTTCATGCTTACACCTATTATTTATTACCTACTCACCTTGCAGAACCTATTACATTTGCTTTTCATCTCACCATCTGTATGAATCAGCATTAAAATCCATTTTTTAGGGAATGCAGTTGTGAGCCAAAAACAGCTTTCGTACTGCTCTGGGGGAATGGTTCTTTTGGTAGCATGAGGAGAAGTTTCTGCCTTGTGCAACAAAATGCAAAGATATGAAAGTAGTTCCAGTAGTCCTGCCAAAGAATGTTCCCCTCTGGAATAACACTTCACACAGCCAAGGAAGTAGACACAGTAGGCACACACTTTCAACTGGAACAGTTTCTTAAACTCAGAAAATTTACAAACTGTAAAAGTGGTCCCATATCACAAAACTATGATAAATACTTCAAGAGTATTTAATTTACTATCAGCACTCATAACCACTCCTGAAAAGAATCACTGACTGATACTCTTTTTTTCTGAAATCCTGAAAATGTCAAAGGCTTTTGATATATACATAATTTAAGTAGAGATGGAGCTCTGAATCCAGTGAGTCCATGAATCTGACACTGCATTAGCTTAATTTATTGTTCACGCTAGGTAGCAGTTGTCTGAGCAGACAGATTTTCCAGTCATGTTGTTTGACATCATTACAGTTGAATATGCACCAGAATACCATGTGGTGACTATGTAATAAATCAGCTCATTATGTCTATAATCATTACGATTATGTGTTGTTCCAGTTCTCGGTATTGTTGACACAAAAGGAGGTAAAAACAGTATAAATTGCTGACTCATCAAATTGTTTGTTTTAATTTGTTGAGAAGGGAGAAGGTTATTTTTATGTGTGGCCTGTTTCATATGTAGAAACACAGTAATGAATACACAGAATATGTGTTAAATGTGAATAGCAGAATGTGAAATTAATTATATCCAACTGGACTTCACAGAGTCTAAGGGTGAAAACACAATGTCACAACACATTGACCAAAGGTTCCCATCATACCAAAGGAATGACAGACTAGTAGAGGTTGGAAGGGATCTCTGAAGGTCAGCTGGTCTACCTGCCTGTTCAAGAAGTGCCACCTAGTTCAAGTTGCGTGGGACCACATCCGAACGGCTTTGAAATACCTCAAGGATAGAGACTCCATAACCTCTCCAGGCAAGTGTGTCATTACTTGGTCACCATTACAGCAAAGCTGCCTTCCAGATGGGCAGTCCCATCATGTACGCAATGCCTGGAGTTATTTCTCCCAGCACTTCCCCTTGTTGAAATGCTTCAAGTTCCTGTCAGTCCATTTCTCCAGCCCACTCAGGTCCCTCTGGATGGCAAGGCAGGTCCCTCTGGCTGTATCAGCCACGCTACTAGATCTGTGCCATCAGCAAAGTTGCTGAGGGTGCACTTGCAGCATCATCCAGATCATGAACAAGGATGATCAATAGAATTAAGCCAGCCTTCACCTCTGGGTATACCACTAGTGACTGGCCTACAAATAGATTTCTTGCCACTGATCACCACTCTCTTGACAAATCCGTTCAGCCACTATTTAATCCAGTTTATCCAGCCCACATTTCTTGCTTGCTATGAGGATCTTAGAGAAGTCAGTGTCAAAATCCCTCCTGAAGCATAGGTAGACAATAATCACTGTTCTCTCCTTACCTACCAAGATAGTCACTTAACCACAGTAGTTTATTAAGTTGGTGAAGCATATCCTCCTCTTGGTGAAACCATGCTGGCTACTCCTGACAACTGTCTGATCTTTCATGTGCCTGGAAACAGTTTTCAGTTTTAGCCACTCCATACTTTGCAAGGATTAGGGTGAGGCTGACTAGCCTGGGTCCTTCTTCCTGATCTTCCTGATATTCTTGTTTTCCTCCATCTTCATGTACTTCACACAGAATGGGTAAGGTTGGAAAGAACCACCACTGGGGTCATCTGGTCCAACCTCTCTGCACAAGCAGCATTGTCCTAGAGCACATGGCACAGGATTGCATCCAGACATTTTCTGAATATTTCCGGTGAGGGAGAATGCACAACTTCTCTAGGCAACCTGTTCCACTGTGTGGTCACCCATACAGTAAAGAAGTTATTCCTCATGTTCAGGTAGAACTTCCTGTGCACCAGTTTCTGCCCTTTGCCACCTGTCCTTTTGCTTAGCACCACCAAGGTACCAAGCACCACCAGCTCCATCTTCTTGACACCTTCCCTTCAGATAATTATATACATGGGTGAGGTCACTCTTCTCAGTTGTCTATTCTCAAGTTTTAACAGGCCTAACTCAGCCTTTCCTTCTGAGAGAGGTGATCCAGTCCCCTCATCATCTCTTTTGCCCTCTGTTGCCCTCTTGATCAGCTGCAGGAGTTCCTCTTTTCCTGAGGAGACCAGAACTGGACACAGTACTCTAAATTTGCCTCACCAGGGCTGAGTAGAGGGGCAGAAACATCTCCTTTGATGTGGCAATGCTCATCCTAATGCATCCCAGGTATCATTGGCCTTCTTGCCCACAGGGGCACACAGCTGGCTCATGTACAGCTTGTTGGCCACCAGGACTCCGAGGTCCTTCTCTGCAGAGCTGCTTTCCACCAGGTCAAACCTCAGCCTCTGCTGAGTATCAGCCTCTGCATGGTATCATTCTTCCTTGGGTGCAGGACCCTGCATTTGCCTTTGTTGAATTTCAGATAATTCTTCTCTGCCCATCTTTCCAACCTGTCGGGGCCCTTCTGAAGGGCTGCACAGGGCTCTGGAGTATTGACCACTCCTCCCAGCTTTGTGTCACCAGTGAACTTGCTGAGGAGTCACACTATGCCTTCATCCAAGTTACTGACGAACAACTTAAGCAAGACTGGACCCAGTATCAACTCTTGGGGAACACTGCTAGTTACACACCTCCAACTAGAGTCTGTGCCACCAATCACAACCTACTTGTCCTTGTTGCCATGGTCATTTGAGGATACTTGCAAGTAACCTTGGGTGAAGAAGTTGACGTGCTCCAAGAACCTGCAGGATTGCCTAAGCCCTACTGTGCTGTCCTTCCTGCATGTATTAGGATGGTTGAAGTTCCCCATGAGGATCTTCGCAGCAGCCAGAAGCAAAAAAAGTGCATAGTGCCAGTCAAAGGCAGTTTCACCATGCTGTAAAAATTCACTTCCTTATGTATTTTTAACTGAAAACAGACAAAGATGCCTGAGGGACAGCGCTAGCTCATGGATTCATAGGGTTTTAGAACCACCAGGAAACAGAAAAACACTTCAAATAGTGTATTCACTCACAATGGCATACTATTTGTTTCATGCAGTTTTCTTTATATTTATTATTATTATTTTTATAAAGACCATAATGTTTAAGGGAAGCATTCTTAAAGGAAATATGATCAACAGAACCTATTATTTCTAGCCATAAACTGTGTTATCAGTCCCCGTCTAATGATCCAGGATGGTTATTACCGTGGCTGAACAGCACATCCATTTGTGAAATGCCCAGTACAGCCCATTAGGTACATGAGAGGTTAAGAGTGGGGGAGATGCTGTATAACATGTGAAATGAATATTTACTCTGCTCTGCTGGTTATACAGAAAGTGCATGATCACAAAATACGCATCAAGTCACCTTGTGTATGGTATGGTTTTCTTCCCTGATATATTTGTCTCTAAAGATACAGCTGTTAACGCAACTATCACCCCAGAGGACTTGCACCTTTTCTGGTTCAGCTCTCAGCCCCAAATAAACATGTTCATCCAATCATTCACTAGTTTTTCACATTAATGGGAAGTAAAGTTGTAAGTGCCTTCACAAAAGTATAAATGTTAAATGACTGAATTCACAAATTTGCTTTTTGTTGCCCTTTTCAGCTCAGTCTTGGAGTTTTGCCTGGGAAAAGTTATGCTTTTATTCACTTTTTAAAGTATTCTTAACTCCTTTTCCTAAAGAAGACATGAAAGATGCTGCATTGAAAAAACAAATACTTTTACATAATTTAAATTTGGTATTACTGTCATCAAAACTCAAAATATCAAAACATGTTGAGATATATGGTAGAAGCAGTGCAATAACAACAGGCCTTATCCACACCAATGTAAATTTGCCTATTACTACTGAAGTAAAGAAAATTACACTAGTTTAGGCCAAACATCATCTCAGCATATTTGAATATATAAGTATATGAATATATATGAATATATATATATATTTGAATACATCAGCAGCTCAATTTTTTTTAACTCAAGTAAAGAATTTACTTTCTTTTAGCCAGATAGTGACATAGTTTGAAGATGAGATTTTAAAACACTATGAGAGTCTTCAAAGGCACTGCAGAAGAGTGGTTGTCATTCTGACGGTTAATTGTACTCCGGCAGCATCTAGAAAATCCAGGCTCCTGTTGTCCTGAGCTCTGGTCTTAAACATATCAAAAGATAAACCCTATGCAGTAAAATTTATGCTTCCATCTCAGTAAATACTAGCACATTAAAAAGGTTGAATTCTTTATTATTCTCAATATTACTGAGACCTAGGCTCACCTATGGTTTTAAGCATGTTCCATTGACTTTATTTAAAGTGCTAAGCATAGTGCTTAAAGCTAAGCAACCATCTGTGTGCTGTCCTCAGTATGAATGCTTTCTGCGTTAAGACCTACAAAAAGTTGACATAAAACAAATGCATATTGAAGCAGATTGAAGCATTGAAGAATTGCAGATTGAAGCAGAAAAAAGGATGGGGAAATAGTAAATTGGCCATGATTCACAGGTCATTAAGCAAGTTAAAAATTCAGATAAATAAATCGGAATAATCTAAATACCTGGTTTGCATTGATATGGTGACATATTGATGTGTTGCGATGCGATGACTTGTTTAGACAATCAGGACAGCAGCTAGTGGACTTCAGAGCTCATAACAGGGCCTAGAAAATGGATTAGAGGTCTTTAAAACCAATATTGCACGATGTACCAAATGAAACTGTTCCAGACTGTGGTTCAATGAGCAGTGAAGGACATAGGGAAAAAAACAGGTGCATGAAAACAGTTGATAAACAAAGTGGCCATGCCCTGAGTGTATCACCTTAACCAACTTCTGCAAAGATCTGGATCTTTTTGATACCTCCTCTCAGCTTTCCCAGATCATCACTGCATTTGGAAACTAAAGCATTCATGCCCTATTGGGCAGTGGAAAAAGATTATTAATTGAGCTGTATTTCAGTTACATTATTGTCTTCTTTACTCCTAGATTTCCTAGTCCATCAGACGATAATAAGTAGATGCAGTGCTCAGACATGACTGCTGAGAGCAGCATGGGGATTCTCTTTCATGCTGTATAGATAGAAGAAAGTTTTATCTGAACTCAGCAGGAAAATCTTTGGGCGCTAGTTTTGAGGTGCAGGGGCTTGGAATAAAAAAGCTCCTATCTGTTTTTCCTCTGGATAACAGTTGCTCCTTTCCCACAGGTTCTGGGATTGAATCTTCCACATGCTCTGAAGTTACTTCACAACCCTAAAATAATAACCCAAAAATAGCCATAGAAAAGCTTTCCAGTCTTTTCAGCTGAATGTATATGGCTTTTACTGCTGTGACTCTCAAGGCTGGAATGTCAACCACCTCTCTTACAAGCACTTGAAAATCCTGCTTCCACTTCCATTAATCTCAAAGTTAGTGTCCAAAGAAGAGGAAAGTATTAGCTGTAAATACTAAAACAGCTGAAATTAGCAAATGGTTTCAAAGCCAAATAAGGTCTGCCTGGAAACAAGCCTGATTCTCACCTTTCTCTGGCAAGCTATTTCTTCCTGACCAGAGAAGTTGCCGTTGAAAGGAATAGTTTTAATATTTTTCAGGACATGGGTGGAAAGATGCAGAGAGGAAAAGATGCCAGTTGGGTATTAAAGCTACATTAAAGGACATCAGAAGCTTGGGTATCTTGCAGAATTAATTAACTTAATGCCAAGACTGTGATCTTATATATCAGGCAAAGGAGCGTACTATTAGCAGAAACGGCCTCTCATAAAAATCCAGATAAGTAATCTCATGTTTAGAAAAACGACATTAATTGCAATTATTCCTCGCTGAGCAGCCTCTGAGGTCCCACAAAGTCCCTGCAGAAGCAAGGCTATAAGTGCTGATGGCTACCTTTTCATAAAAGTACAACAGCTGACAAAAGGAAATTGCATCATCCAGCCCTTCTCTTTCTTTATTAAAAAAATGGAAGTTCCACTATAGTAATGTCAAAGGTAGCACAATTAATTCTACGAAGTTTGGCAATGTTTCTTTAAAAATAGATCATTTAGCAGAATAATGAAAAGGAGTTGAATGTCGACTCTGTTTGCCAACCTGATCCTGTATTCCTCATTCCTCTATTCAGCCCTCCAGAGCACCAAAAAAAAAAAAAAAAAAAAAAAGCAGCAAGAGTGTGAAAAGAAGGACGTAAAGAAGAGCTACTGGGAAGCCTTGGATGTGCTAGTGCTGTAAATCTTTTCCTGATAAAGTTTGATGCTCTGTCCACTCTCCTCTCCTTCCAGAGAGGTCCCGTCCTGCTTGGGATATTCAGGTTCTTAAGAGCAGTGCTAATTTAGTTTTAGTACATGTGAATAAGTGGTTATTGTTGGTGAACATTGAAAATCTGTCTTAAATTTTCCATGGTTAAAAAACTGCCAGAAAGCCACATACAGGAATGACTGTTACATAAATATGTGCTGATCTTCGTGGCCACTGTTGGGGAAGAAATTACATATGTTATAGTAGGAAATGTAAGGTGTTTTTCATGATCCCTTAATCCATGAATCAGAGATTTAGGATCAATAACTGAACTAGGGGGTGTCTGGCAAAGCAGTGAACAAAATATGGGTCCATGCATGTGGATCAAAGGACTATGATTAGAAATAAAACTTGCTTTATTATGTCACTTAGTTAACTTTGGTTTTCCCCCTCTACGTTTCCATATTGCAACAGAATTCTCCTCACAGCTTGTCCTATAGTTTTTTGAAATCCTGCTACTTATCCCTAAAGGATGGCAGAAAAGTTAAAATCTCCCCGGTTTAAAACCTGCACTTGACTTGACCCTCCGGGCACTGCAGAACCATTTCCTGTGATTGCAGCAGAGAGAGATAAAATTCCACTGTGGTGGGAATAAACCGAAATTAGATCAAAGATTTTCAGATAATTAAGAGTTCCAAGCCAAAATATCTTTTGCTGCTTGAATGTACTTTTTTTTTTTCCCCCCCAGGCGAACAGGGCAGTCCTTCATACAGGAAGCCAAATTTGCTTATTAAAAACAACAATCCAAATTGAAAGCGTGACAAGAGCTGATGGGCATTTGCATACACTGCAATCTCCCACGCAAACCTGTACCACCCGGCAAGCAAAGGGCTCAGGAGGTGCCTCGCTAGCTGGCTGCAGGCACGCTTCCTCTGCGGACACATGCGGGATTGACACAGGTGGACGGAATTAGTGGATTTGGGATGTGAGGTTCTACCTCGTCTGCCGTGAAGCAGCTCGAACTCCTAGTTTTGATTTAGGAACTGGAGAGAAGCAGCGGTAGAGGTGGCAATGCAGAACCAGCCCGGAGCTCTGGCGGGATTGCTGAGCTTTCCGAGGGCCCCCTCCTCATTCCCTGATGCAGGACAGCAGTCGCCAGCAACCGGGCTATAAAAGCCAGGCGAGGCCTGGGGTGGGGCTGGCGTCAGCGGGAAATGTTTCACTGGAAGCAGGTACGTGCCCGCGCCCTCCGCGCTGAGGAGGACTCGAGGCTGGGCTGGGGGTCCGGGCACAGCCGGGGGATGACGAGGTGTCCTCCCCGCCGGCCAGGACTGAGAGCTGCCCCGCTCTTCCTGCGGCTGCGAAGGGAGCCCCGCGCCGCAGCCCCGGCGCTGTTCGCCTCCAGCCGCCGCAGCTGCTGGTGGCCGGGAGGCACAACTCCCCGGTCGGCGGTGGAGTCTGGCCAGGGCCGGGCTGCCCGAGCCTCTCGCCGCCGCTGCTTCGTCGTAGTGAGCAAGAATCGCCTCCCTCCTGCCCCCGCGGCGGGAAGGGCGGCTCACGCGGAGCCCTCCTCCCTCCCTCCTGCCGCCGCCGCACACCCCGAGGAAGGGCTTGTTTTTCCTGCCCGGATGATGGATTTCTCCGCAAGGTCATCCCTGCCCGCGGCGGCGGTGTGCCCGCGGCTCCCCAGGCGCCGCCGCGGAGGTAAGGGGTGGGGGGAACGGAGCGGGGATCGTGAGCACCTACACGCACAGACACGCACCAGCGAGTACGTTCGGCGCCGGAGAGCAGTGGGGTGGGTGCGTGCGTGGGCAGGTGCCCGGGGCGAGGCAGGGGGCTGCCCCGCCCTGCCGGCCCTGCCAGGCGCGGGGGTGCCGGGCGGACCGAACCGTGCCCGGGGAGCACATCCCAAGGAGCCGAGCCGTACAGGGCCGTGCCCCACTCCACGGCGGGAGGGGCTGCGGCCGCCCCGCTGAGCGGGCACCAGCGGGTGGGGAGCAGCCGGGCCAGCCCCGAGGGCTTCTCTGTTCTATTCTGCTCATTTTTACCGGCGCTTGGAAGCGGCTTTGGCTCCCGTGTGGTCCGAGAGCGCGGAAAACTTAAGAAGAATGGAAAAATGATCAGTACCCACCCCCCCCCACCGGGATGGGCCGGGGGGATGCGCTGCGCGGTCTCCACGGCAACGTGCCCGGTGCCGCCGTGTCGCAGCGCGGAAGGTGCTCCCGAGGCTGGGGCAATACCCGCCTTCCCCCGCTCGGAGCCGGGACGCGGTTCAGGGGCGTCCCCGGGGCGAGGTCGTCCGGACAGGGTGGTGCGGGTGTGTCGGTGTTCCCTGGGTGGGTGTCTCCGGAGCCCAGGGTGTCCCAAACAGTGCTTTTAGGGCGCTGGGCCGAAAGCGAGAGGATGGTCCTCTGCGGCTGCGGGTTGGGATGTCGCGATCAAGTAGGATTGCGCCGTGAGCGCTGGCCCGGTGATGGCCCCACCTGGCTTGGGGCGCTGGGTCTGAGAACGAGTCCCTTTTCCTTATACTGCGAAAGTTGGTGATAAACTGCTGATGATCTTCCCCAGCTCCTGGTCTGTGGCTGGTGGTCTCCTCATTCAGCTTGTGTTTTGTGCCCTGTACAGGCCTTGGCTTCATTAATGCTTTATTCCTTCATCTTTCTTTTTCTCTCAAGCAAGATAACAATGCTGGTGATGTATTTGTTGGAGTTGTAAGGAATTACTATGATCCCATAGTCTAACTTCTTCCATAATATAAAGCACAGGCTATTCCCCAGTCATTCCAAGGTCTGGCTCACCAGCCTCTTTAAACAGTCGTGATTTAATGACTTCCAACGATGGAATTTGACTACATTTCTGAATAATTGGCTCCAATTGTTAATCTCTGTTAAATATTTGCACCTCTTTTCTACTTTGAACTTTTCTGACTTCATCTTCTAGCCACTGGATCTTGTCTGTTAGATTAAATAGCTATCTAGTTTCAGATCATCTCTCTCTGCTCAAGTGTTTAAGGGCAGTAATTAAATAGCTAGTTAACGTTGATAAGATAAATAGACCTGACTCCTTTGGTCTTTGGAATGCAGATGCTGTGTAGAAGAAATGTCGGGGCTACTCTTGTATGAGCCCTCACCACTGTCCTCGCTGACCACGGGTGCTGCATAGTGGATTCCAGGAAGACTCTTGTTAATATCACGTGTGGAGATAATAACCTCGTGCTCAGTATTCCCCTGTCTATTCACTGAACAGTACAAACTTTTCTTTCCCACGACTACACAGTGGGAACTTCTGTTCCATTAGTTACAGGCAGTGATCTGAGCATTTTTTTGTGAGCCAGGGTTTTCTCAGAAGCTGGTTGCCTGTCCTATAAGGGGCATGTAAATTAAAACTTTCTACATGTGTAACTCTGGATGTGCTTATGTTAAAGAGACTTTTCCCTCCTCCTGTCACTTCAATTGTCTGAAGCTCGGGATTCATAATAGACCCTCTGGTGTCCTCTGTAAGTCAGAAGAGTTTCTTTTCCTGGGACCTCCATCCTAAAATGTCTGTCTTGGTAGCATTTGATCCAAATGACCTTGAAGTATTTGAAATTTACTGGGGGAGAAGTTATACTGAGAAATATACAAACTGCAAACTTAAAGTGTCCATTACGGTGAATTGCTTTTTTAACTGCTTTTGTTGGTAAGAGAGAGAGAGAATTGCTTTCCTATCTTACAGAACTGTGAATACTATTACTGGGTATGATGTGTAGGCTGACATGTACACTGTCATTATATTGTGAGTATGAACTAGAATGTTGTGAGTTTTACTTGATCTGAAGCATGCTTAAGCCTGGATTTATAGCTCTCTAGAAAGCAGTGTCTGAGAGTATGGGCCAGAAGTAGTGGTTTTGACAGGATATTGTCAGTTGTTGCAGTAACATGTAGTATCTCAAATACCAATGAAAGGATGAGATTGGGTAGTCTGAAGGCATCTACTGTGGAAAATAGTACAAAATCTAGTTTTGATGTGGACTTTTTTGGTTTGAATTGGTGTTTTTTTGGTTTGTGGGGAGCATGTAACTACCTTGACTTACCCTGTCCACAAGCTTAATGCACAGTGAGGGAGCGTGATGCAAGAGAGGTCCAAAAATTAAAAACCTGTACATGCAGACCATCCCACGAAGAAAGTGATATGATGATGCCTGTAAGTAAGGTTTGTTTGCAGGAATTAAGATAGCAGATTTCAGCCTTTAGGATGACCTTATTGTCTTCAGAGTGTTAAAATAAAGAAAAGTACATTCTGATTGTGTAACGACTTAAATGTTAGGACAATAAGTGTTCTTAAAATTCCATTAAGATATTGTTATTATAAGTCCCTGAAAATATGTCTGTTCAGAAGACCTCAGTAAGTATAGTGATGGGCCCTTAAAAGCTCTGAAAAATCATTACAGAGCTCAGATATTGCATCTGATTGAATAAAGTAACACTGAGCTCTGGAATTATGGTGAATTTTCTACAGTCTGGTGTCAACATCTTAGGAGTTGTTTATAAATTGTTTATATAATTGTGTATCTCCCAGTCTGAAATTTTGAGATATCTGAGAGTTATCTTTCTCTCATCCATTCAAACTTGCCTTCTGTCCCTCAAACTAGGCCAATATCTGTGAGCTTTTTCACCATACGCTTTCCTTCTCAAGGTCACATCTTCTTCTGATTGCAAAAGAAGTTGAGGAGAGCATGCATATGTTTCTAAAAGGTGGATGGTCCCATAGGTTATACATTTCTGAGTAATGCCCATCCAGGGTCAACCCAGCATAAAGAACAGTGGCTGTTAATTAGTCTTGCAGGGCCAGGACAGACAGAAAATAGTAATTTTGAGTCTCAGACTTGCTGAAGATTGTTCAGAAAGTGCTAGTTTAGAGTTAGCTTTCATTAGCAAAATATGCTGGCAGTAGTAAAATTTGTCGGATTTGGGTCTTGCAACTGTTACTGCCACTTCTATTTTTAACAACATGAACTCCTTCTGTTACATGCAGCCAAAGCTAAGGAGAACAACATCCTGCCTCCAGTTTGTGAAATTGTCACTGATGTAGGAGTACAAGCAAGCTGTTTCTAGTCTTACAGCTACAGTCAGAGCTTATGATTGTGCTTCTAGCAGTGCATCGCTTCTTAATTTGTAACTCCACATTAAAGGCAGAGTTGGGATATAGCCTAAATCTGTTGTTTTTGTGGATTTAAGAGCAATTCTGGATTAAAAGTTGTCATTATCAGCTCTTATGTATATCATCGTATGTAATGACTACATGACTGATAAAACTTCCATTACTGTGGTACAGTGTTATGAGTTGGTTCTATTAGTGCAAAATTCTTTAAAATCAGTTGTGTTGTTACTGGCAGTATTTTTGTATTATTATGGCAGATTAGAAATGTAATGAAAGTCAACAACCCAGAGTCATTTCTATATTAACTTTGGATATAAATTTGATGCCCTAATTGTAAGCCTCAATCCTATGTGACAAGATGTCTAAACTAATCCTGTATTTGGTTTTGTATTGGATTATTTAGGTAAACGTTGCCTTCCTGAGAGTCAGAAAAGAAAAAAAAAAAAAAAGGCTGACAATTTTACTGGGGGAAAACAAGTTCTGGACATGTTCTGAATGAAATTAAATTACTGTCCAGTAAGAAAAACTATTGAGAGCATTTCTGAGTACAGTTTACTTTTGCAAATAGTAAAAATAGAAAGGGTCTGCCTATATCAGTTTTATTATATACAAGGACTTTGAACTCTGTACCAGTTCTATAGAAACAAAGACTGGTACCGATTAAAAATTTAATCACACATGATCAGTTACTTATTAACATTCAGTGATTTGTCTCTTGGGAGTCCATGGCTAAGAGTTCACACTTGTAGATTGGCAGTAGATCCTAAGGATAGAGGTGTCAGCAAGATGCCAAGTAAGTAGGGGAAAAAATGCAATGCCAGTGCTGGCAACTCCTTGTGGGGTGTCGGGGGAGAGTGGTGAAGGGCAAAGGTGGGCACCAAATGACTATGAACGAGGGTAATACCATTTTGCCCCTATTTGTCCTCTGTCAACAGTGGACACACATACTTCAGGAAAATAATTGAGAGAAGAATGCCAAAAATCACAAATATTACAATGGATTGTGGTAGAAGGGCACTACAGGTGTGTTCACAGAGGACAGATTGAGCTCTTTCTCCTGTCTCATGTCTCTAACTCCATGATCCTGTGTAACAAAATTGGTTGAAGGTATGGAAGCTATTACCACAGCCAATGTCAACCAGACATCCAGGAAGATATAGTTATGTACTGGATGATATGGGCGAAAGTATATCTGTTATATCTGTGACTGGAATTGTTAGCAACACCCCTTACATCTACTCTTTATTTTACTGTATTTATTATAATACATTAGTAAAATGTGGTACTAACAGTTGAGTTTGCCTGCCTGTTTTCATTCTTCTGACAGTACTTCTTTTAGAACAAGAGAGAATTAGTCAAGGGGAACACAAACAGACCCCTCAGTTCTTTGTTAACCTATTAGTATCTGTGCTATCATAATCTCTACAAGTATCTGTATCTAACATAGGGGAGACCAGCTCTCAGCTGAGACTAAAAACTTGTATCACTTGGCAAATGGTAACAGTTAACTTTCCAGGTTGTTATATTACTGTTGCCTAACTTCGGAGAAACACTCTGTAGAGGGAGTAGAGAAAAAGATTTTTTAGAAGAGAATCATAAGAATGTATTCTGAGATATTTATCATCTCTCTCTCATGCAACCCTCACAGTCACTATGAAGGAAACAAACTCAACTATAGTAAAATAGATATGAAGCACGTTCCTAGACAGGAATCTTCTCTGTGGTCTGATGACCTTTTATCCAGGGAGCAGCAGCATTTCTGCTTTTAAAATCTTATTTTCTATGGATTGATCATAGTTACATAGTGATAATGTATGCCCTCTTGTTTGTGTACATTAATGCGCACACACACAAATGGGGAGAAGACCAGTGTTTCCTGAAGCACTGGTAGTCTGGTAAATTCTGGCAAGAGCTAACAAAGCTATCTCAGTGCTTAGCCGAGTGCTAAGTTAGTGTAGCTGGGTGTAGTTAGCTACAATTATGTATTTGTTCAACTAAAGCATAAATTAGGACTGAAGTAACTAGTGCAGGGAAGGTTGCTTGAAGAGTGCCTGCAACCAGAAGTATTCTTTTTGTCAGAAAAAAGCATATACCAAACATAAGCAGAACACAGCAAACAAACATTCAGCTTTGGAAAGGCAAATTTTACTATTTGTCTTTTTCTGACTTTTTTTTTTTTTTCCTGCTAAATGGGCAAGGTGTTTATAAAAATTTTGAGAGGTAATCAATGTTTGCCTCTCTTTGACATCTGTATCTTGAAATTCTGCTGTAGCTCAGTGATGGTAATTAACAATATCAGCTCTTCAGAATCATCACGCAATTATCACCAGTTGGCACTTTGTCCTGAAAAACAGGATGTCTTTCTATATGCACACGTGGCTTTCTTCTTCTTTTAGAAAAAGTTGAACAAATATTGGCTCTTGTAATTGGAATCCCAGATTGTATTCTAGTGGTGAAAATCTTTCATGATAATGCTAATGCACAAACAGCTCACTTTTTTAAGGGGAATTCAAAAAAGAATAAAAAGCAAAATGAAACAAGGAGCTGTACAAATATTTTTACTGCTCTTCATGCAAAAAACCCCACAAAAAATTCAAATAGAGAGCATGAATACTAGGCCACATTATGACTAATCTTAAAAGGATACTAGAAAAGCAATGGCTTTTCTCAAATGATGGTAGTGAAGTCAGTGAAGAATTAATTCAGAAATTTTTCAGTGACTCTAGTACCCCTTTTTACATGCAAGACTAGACCTGCTGCTCTATGGAATAATGACTGGAAAGCTGAGAAAATTAGTCAATATATTATCATGGAAACAGTGGGAATTTCCAACACAAGATAGCAAAGGATCTGATGTTTACTTAAAATTTGAATAAACAAATTCATTAACATTTATGTGGAAAAAAAATTGTTGGCATAAGTTTCAGATTAATGGATTTTTCCTTTCCTGGGTGAAACAGAGTAGGAAAAGAACTGTAGACTGATTACTAGTAGTCTTTAGTCTGATTTTACATGTGTTTGGGAAGAGATGAGTGTACCCGTTGGCAGCAAGTAGAGCTGGCGTGTAGTTTCTCCAGTCAGGGAAAAATGGGTATCTGTTAGCTTTTTGGATGAGCAGAGTCCCTTCACTGAAAGCCAGCCTGACTGGAAGTGATTTTCTACTCACAGGTAGTCATTTTGTCTTAGTAAAGAAATTAAAACATTTTGAAGTCCAAGGACTAGTGCTTTACCTCCAGTGCATTGCCAGTGAGATCTTAGTTCAAGAAGTAGTGTGTCTGCTGAGTGCTCAGGGAACAGTCCCTCCCCTTCCACAGGGCCCCAGAAGTATGACTGCAGAGTCTTGCTGAAACCAGGGTCAAATAGCAGTAAATCTGGAAAGCTGGTATAATGGACTAGATAAGAAATATTCTAGCAAAAATGTGATGTGGACAGGGCACTTGCATTTTAGTAAGACCCCATTTTCTTAGACTACTGGAGCTACAATTCAGAGCAGCTTTTAGGGTGGCCTTTGGGCACAGAGAAATGAATTGGATATCAACAGGTCCCAGCTTCAGAAAGTGCAGAGGTGTAAAAGTTCCTATAAATCATTCCAGGTCAGCTCTCCTAGAAGCAGTCTGGCTGTTGGAGTTTTTGAAACTCCAGCCCTTTGCCTAGAAAATGTTTAAGGGTAATCATCCCTTAGTATTAAAAAAAACAAAGGGTCACTTGCACTAATGTCACTCTCCTTCCTCTGAAGCATCAGTTTCATGAAAAATTTCACACAATTGAAAGATTAAGCTTGAGATGAATCATTAGGAAAATTATGAAACATAAAATTGCTGAGAAAAGTAGTAAGAGGTAGAAATAATGTGATAAAATACTTGTCAGAAAGATGATACTCTTGAAAGAACTGTATGGAAACAAGCTGACAGAATTATTCCACTCTGAAAGGCTGGTATTTCGCAACTCATTATAATATTGCAGCACACCACAGCATCTCCATATTTATTAATAGAAAATGTTAATCCTGCCCTTGAGGTTAATAATTTGGGAGTATCTGTTAAAAGCCAGTAAAATGGCTATGAAAGTTTGCATGAGTTTGAGAAAACAGATTTCTGTTCCAGCTAAATAGTAGCCTTACAAAAATCTGCTGTTTCAGTACTCTCAAAGTAACCATCCAGTCCATAAGGACAGGTATCCCAGTTACAAATTCAGCTGTGGTAACATTCTATAGTTCTTAGTTGCAGCACCAAAAGCATTTTCACGGAAAGGGTCAGTGGTATTTCAAAGACTCATCTCAAGTCCATGGTATGGCAGAATAAAGTGACCAAGCTTTCAGGTCCCTGCCTTCTGTCAAGTTCTCCAAATAAACCTGTTCATGCCATAAGCACAAGCATTAGCAACTGTAAACGTGCTTTCACCTACTTCAGCCAACAGTTGATTAGACTTGGAAGACCATACCTGCATGTGATGAATTCAGGTCATGACTGTGCAGAATTTGTGCTGTTATCTCATGCCTGAAAACATAGGGTTCATCAGCTAAATTCAGCCTGTAGTTTTGGTCATGTGCTAATGGTGCTAAAAATTCATGAGGGTGCATTGCAAATTATGACTGAAAGAACAGCTTTTATTCTTCACTTCCTGAGAAGTCAAGCAAGCTCCAGCAGGAGATGCAGAGAAAAGTTTTAACAAATGAGTATTACAAAAGGATTAGCTTCATTAATTTAGCTGTGCTTTTGGCACTTGGGAATTAATCCAGTCTTTATTGATTGTTTGATCCTCAATTAGCTTGATGCATAGGAAGGTGAAGGGACAAACAATTTCTTTCTGCATATAGCAGACAGAGAAGCTAAGAGAGATCTTAGCTTCTCTTTGGTGAGAGAAAAGGTCTTTTACCTTCTGTTTGGGTACATTGTACACATGGACTTTAAGCGAACGATTCAAACCTCAAGTCATAGGGCCACAGGGCAATAAAAGCAGATAATGTTCTATAAGGCCTGGGAGCCTTCCCTCAGAAATACTCTTCTGTTAAATCGTCCGTTTGAGAACTGCTTCCATGCTTGGCCATTATCACAGAAACATGTGCAGATGATATTAGGAAATAGGAGAACAGTATTTATCCAATTCAAAAGATGCCCTTAATATGAAGGGCCTTGGGGGAATATTGTTTGGGAAACATTTTCATAATAAAATGACCTATTTTAGAGTTACAGTTTTCCATGCTGGAGGGGACAGGAAGGTAGGAGTAGGCTTGCCAAAGACATGGAAAATAAGCACAATCACACTTGCTCCCAAAAGAGAACATGAGTGTACCAAATGTATTAATAAGATAGCACTCTGGTTTGTCTTGGGGCTTATTGGGAACTTGGGTTTTTTGTGTTGTTCTTTTTTTGGCTAGATTACTGCATGCAGACTATTTGCATGTGTCTGCTGTATCCAGATTGGCATGCCTGCAGGAATATGAGCAGACCTTCCTACCAGTAGCCAACTCAAACATGCAGATGACAGGAGGAAAGCCCACACAATGTCTGAGCTGCTCCTCAAAAAGCCTTAGGAGAAGAAAAAGAAGGATGACAAAGATAATGATAGTTTTGTTAAGTATCTTCCAAGAAAGTGAGCTTCAATTACATTACACTTATAATAGTATGATCTCTAATAGTGAGTTCTTTAAGAAGTGTAATTTGCTGTTACTCATCAGTTCCATCTGTCTGGGTGCTCCAAGATAATCCATGTTGTGTTATTCCTCCATGAGCAGAGCCTGCCTTCTAGTGACTAATAAATCCTACCTACTCAGCCTCAGTTTGTCTCATATTTGTGTTGAAACCTTTCTTCTTTTTCAGTGTGATTTATAATCTCAATTCCATCAATCAAAGTAGTTTGTAATGACCATGAGTTAAACTAGTTGGCAGCCAAAGCCACACTTGGTATTGTTAAAATTACATTAGAGTCATAGTTAACATGCTGCTCAGAAACTTAATTAGATGGGTGAAATTTGACCCTGAAATTAAAGACTGCAATTCTTTTGATGTAAATCCCATCAATAGAGCTGCTATAGTTCATATGAGGTACAAATCTGGCCTTTTACTAGGGGTAACTAACCAGAGATATTGAATTAATATGAAATTGTTCTAAACACCATAGTTGCCATTCTGACAGGAAGCCAAAAAACATCATTCTTTCAGTCGT
>VYZS01059902.1:0-28810 GCA_013400695.1 Neodrepanis coruscans
CAGGGGCTGCTGGACCCTCACAGCCCTGATCCACCCCACACCCCGCCCCCGCCTCCCAAACACCTTCAAAAAAACCTCCAAAAAGCCCTAAAAAGAGCCCTTTCCCTGTCCCTCAAAATGGAGGGGAAAGACAACTGGGGGGAGGTGGGGAAGGGGAAAAACAGTTTAGCTCCCAGAACCTTTGTTTTCAACCCACAACACAGCCCTAAAGCTCTCATATTTACTTCCAACTCCTCTAGCTATTGGAACCCATACCAGTCCTTGTCACTCTGCAGTGCATCCAACTAAACCCTGTTTTCCAATTGCATGATAACACTTTACCATGTCCAAGTCCCAAGGGTCCTTTATTATTCTTTACCACATACTCCTACCTTCATAGCCTCCTCTTCCATTTTACATATCCAAAACTCTAGTTCCCTTATCGTTCCCATCTTCCTCCTGTGGGCCAGCAAGGTCCTTCTCTTCATCTCAAGCCTCCTGCCCCACAACTCCATGCAGAAGTGCAGGTGTCAGGATGGAAACTACATGGGATTTTGCTGATATCTGTGGGAATTGGCAGCTACTGTACTTGAGAAATTATAGATTCAGGAATACCTTGCTGAAGGAAAAGAAATTATTATGCATCAGTTGCTACATGACAGTGACCCTGGTTCACATTATTTCCTCATGGTAAACCAGAGATAGTTTGTCTCTTTGTAGAAGCGTATCACATTTACTCTGGGGTAGGAACCTGCCCCTGGGCTGTTACAATTATAAATTTTCTTCATGTGTCCACACAGCTTTCTTTATTGTCAAGCCAAATTATCATTCACCACATGACCGGTAAACCAGTAATATTAGGTACCACTTGATCTTAGCATTCTAATTCCTCTCCTCCTCTGCCCATTACCAGGGCTGAGGTCAAGAGAAGAAACTAGAACAATTTGCAGAGACAACACACAATTCCAACAACCAGAAGAATGATGTGGATTATGACTAAGGAGTGACATGGAAAAGAAATGGCTTAACAGCATGTGAAATGGTTTGCAGAGTTGATGTAAATTATCAGTGTAGCTGTATACTTAAGTGTAATTCTGGTGCTAATTGCCAGCTGAGCCCTGAGAAGCTAGAATTTTTACTTAAGCAGCTGAAATGGCAGTTGGTAACGACTTGGCTGCCTACACAATAAAATTTCCTAAAATTAAATTCTGAATTTCATGTTAATTAAAAAGGGGAAAAAAAACCCCAAACCAGGAAATGTTTATAAAATTCTCTTTCCAATGAAATCTATTAGAGAACAATCAATTTTAATGTTATTTTCTGGCACCAGCTATTGATACTGATCTGGAATAGAAATATAGGTGGTGGGGGTATTTTAAAATTTTTTTTAGTAATTTTTTAGTAATTTTTTCTTGCCCAATTAACTGGATTTCCTTAAATAAGTAGGTGAAAAGGGCAGTATTATTGTGGAGTAATTGGTTGCAGTCAAAATTTTACCTCAGATATCAATTATCTTTACACATTTTTCTTGATTTGTTAGGATGAATACTGTCTTAGTCTTTAAGAAGTAGCTATAAAATACGGACAACTTACATGTAGCTAGAAGTATATAATTATCTCCTCAAATATAGAATAAATTTGTGTTGTTTTGTGTCAGTTCAAAAAAAGTACAACATATATCTATATTTTCAGAATAAATGGCTTTGTTTTAGACAAAAAGATTCTTCGTACAATGTTGTGTCAGTCTACAGAAAATTTCATTGCTGTTTACCTTCATTGAAAGCAGAGAAAATTGACATAAAAATGGATAAAAGGCTGTGCTAGTTTTAGCTCGGTTAAGGTTAATTTAAGTGAAATTATACACAAACATTTGTTTCTAAAACATGAAGATGGAAATACCTAAAGAGAATTGCATCTCGTATGACCTAGAACCCTCAGAAATCTCTATAACTTTCTTAAAGTATGTGTCTTCAGATTTATTATAATTTTGTACATCACAGAAACCACAAAATCCATATGGGTTTGCTTTATTTTGATCTAAAATAATAAAATTGATGATGACTCATATAGATAAATTGTAATTTTTCTGACTCAGCGCTGAGGATTCAGAACTACCCAACTGATATAAAAGTTTGGTTTCCAGCATAGATGAAACACTGTCAAGTATAAAATAAGCAAACAAATGCAAACACATTTTGTGTGTGTGGTAATTAAAATCTGAGTATGAACCTTCTGGGGCCCTAGAATAAGGGCAACAATTACAGGATATATGAAGCTTACTTGTGAATAGTAAGATGCAGAAATTCCAGGTGAAGACACAAACAGAAGGCAACCGGTGGTTTCCCAGATAATTTGCTGAGGAATAGTGGTGGGTTTACTGTGCAGCTGGATCCTCAAGAGGTCAGGTAGTTGCCACCTTTCTTTCTCATGCTGTTGAGGATTTACTAAGCAACCTCTGTTGCAGCTCTGTCCAGCTGACATCATGTCCACACAGTCCTGGCATAGGAATTGCTCTTGAATTTTTCACAAAGCCACAAATCTTATCAGCCTTTCTGTCACAGAAGAATGGAAATAGCCTACCTAAAATTTGGTTCAGCTGGGAACTGACTGATCCTACCAAAGGCTTTTGCAAGCTTTCCCCTTAGGTTTTCTAAGATTTTTCACAATGCATATTATAACAAACAAATCTTTCAACTGAGCCTCTGTTGGTAAACCTGAAGCAATCTTTATTTCTTCTTAAAATACATTATGTGCTCTGCAGATATCAGAGGTTGGATTATACAGAATGCCTGTATTTCCAGCCACAGTCTCAAGACAACATCCAATGAACTCAGAAGTCATCAGGTTTCATGACAGCATATGATTTAGCTCTCAGCTTCTGAAAATTTTCTGATTGCTCCCTTCTAGTCAGACAGTGATGCTTTCTGGTTGTGGTGAGCTGACCTTGGAGGACTGCCAGTCACCCAGAGAGCAGATCTTTCACTCCCCCTACTCAACAGAATGGGGAAAAAAATTAGATTGAAGTAACTCTTCTGTCAAGACAAGGACAAGGAAATCACTTACCAGTTATCACAAGCAAAAGAGGCAACTTGGGAGAGATTAATTTAATTTATTGCCAAATCAAGCAGAATTGGATGATGACAAAGAAAAAAAGCTACAAAAATGCCTACCCTTCTTTCTAGAGTCAATTTTGCTCCTTCATTCCTGATTTCTCTTCCTTCCCCCCAAACCCAAGTAGCACAGGCGGATGAGGAATGCAGACTGCAGACTGACTGCAGTCAGTCCTTAACTGTTCTTCTCTGCTGCTCCTTCCCCCTCACACTGTCCCCCTGCTCCAGAGTGGGGCCCTTCCCACAGGCTGTAGTCCTTGAGGATACACCTGCTCCAGTGTAGGTTTTCCATGGGTCATAGTTCCTTCATGAAACATCTACCTGCTGTGGTGTGGGTCCTCCAGGAGCTGCAGGGTGGATATCTGCTCCAACATGGTCTTCTCCATGGACTGCAGGGAAACACCTGCTTTACTGTGGGCTCCAGGGGTGTAGGGGAGTCATAGCGCAGTAGAGTGCTTAGGTACTTGGTGCACCTCTTCCCACTTCTTCAGCTCTCTCCTCAGGGCTCTCAGAGTGGTTTCTCTCACATTTTTCCTCACCCTCCACTGCCAGGCAGCATTTTACCTTTTTTTAAATACATTTTCCTCAAGGTACCACCACCTTGGCTGCAGGTCCCAGCCATGCTGTGTGGTGGAGGCTATTGAAACCAGCTGCAATGGGCTGTGTCCTGCCATGTGTCCATGGAAAAGCCTCAGCCACTCACCACAGAAGCCCCTACATCCCCCCACTGCCAGCACTTGTACATGTTTTCAGTTTCTTTACAATTCTCTGGTCTTACTGTATTTTCAACTTGCATGTTATAGCCCAAGTAGCCTATAATCCATAGGCAAAACTCAAAATTAACTAAAGTTGATAAATTCAAGGTAAGTAAGTTACCTTAATATGGTCAAAAAATAACTTACACAACTTCTATATAAGAGCTTAATAAAGTTCAAATATGAACTGAAAAGTCGAATTCAAAAACTTTTTTAGAAGCTAGTACCAGAGAAATGTTGATGTTTGTGTCGTAACCTGACACACGACTGAAAAAAGACTTAATGTGTGGGGAAAAAAATGGACTGTCCTGCACATCTACAAGATTTTGTGATCATCCTATAGGTATTTTGTCAAAACCAAGTTCAGATCTTTTTGTCTGGGTGGTAATGCACTACCTGAAAAATTAAGCACAGCTTAAAACTGGCTCAGATAAGATACTGCCATTATGAATGGAGAGTTGCTAAACTACAGTGACAATTGCTCTGCTAAAACCCTGAAAGGCCAAAACACCCCAAAAGCAGTGAAAATAAGTGATTGATTTCTGCTTGAAATGTTTTGGTGTTTTTCAAGAGCTTGAATGAAAAGCTGTGCTTCTCTCCCAAAGTGCCATGCTAAGATAAATAATAAATAGACTTCAGCGTTTGAACCCAATAACTGAAAAAGTTCAAGGGCAGAAAGAGGGAAAGTGAAAGAAAGGAACCAGTGATCCAGAATGACATTACACAGTAATGTACATTACAAAGTAAATGTTTATGTAAGGGGGTGTGGCTGGCTTTCTGTCATCCAGACAGATGCATCATCTGTATGAGCAGATTTTTCAAGAATAGATCTACTTATTTTTTGCAATCTGACTTATTATATCACATAGGCATTTTCGTAATTAGCATCTCACAATACCAGCCACAATCATCAGTTAGGTGTTTTATTAGGCTGTGAAACCTTTTACTTCAAGTTAAAGGGAAGTTCCATTTCAGATATGCTTTTCGTGGTGACTGATAAATGCTAGTTCTCTAGACAGTGTTCATTTCTGCCAGGGTTGAGCCTGTGTGATCTTCTTTGGAACAGAGCTGGGGTGAGGGGTGTTGGGACTGTTCAAAATCAAAGGATGGTTTGGCCACAGCTGCAGTTGCCACACAGATGCACTGTCATCATCTGGGCTTTGGTTTCAGTAGAAATGATTATCAGACCTAGTAAAACAACTCTTTAAACATAAATTGATAGAACTCTTCTATGCAATTCTACATTATAAGGTGATCAATAACAGTGTTCTGCAAACATACAGCATGCCTTTTCTACTATAGCCTTAGAAACAGATAGCAAAGCTCAGAAGTTGCACTATTTGCTTTCTGTGGGTTCATACACTGTGTTATTAACAAATATTCAATTAGTAAAGCAAATATTCATTCTGGTATCCTTTAAGATGTAACATCTGTTTGCAAACATCAGTAAGCTAGCCTTCACTTCTCCTCCACATTTCTGCAGCACTTCAATTCATCTCGGAAACCAAAGAAACACACCAGATCCACAGCTCTTCACCCAGCACTGCATTTTCATCATCTTCCTCCTCAACGCACAGCTCTCTGTGGAGCAGAACATAGCAAACCTCCCTGTAGAGAAATGACACCTTTCAGACACAGAAAAAACAGAGATTTACTGTCTTTTGAGTGAATCTACCTTGTTGCTTGAGTTTGGATCAGTAGTGCAGCCCTGGAGTGCATCTCTCAGTCCTCCTTAATGGTCATCCTTTGATTCACATTATAGAGCGTTCCTTGAGCACACAAATTTGATTCTTTTTGTATAAAACTAAACTGGAAGGTGCAGTCCAGATGCCAATAGGTGTAGTGCTCATGGGACCCACTTTAACCTGGCAGAAGGAAGACATCTGCAAATGCATATTATAAGGCTGGAAGGTTCTCAGAACCAGCTGCTTTATTTTTGCTCTCTGCAGTGCCTGCTAATGTGAACATAGGCTTTATGATCTTGCTTGACCTTGGCAATTCATTGTCAAGTTTTTACTTCTCTAGTTACAGATGTGGCTTTGAGAAATTGTGGGCTCTGTGAAGTGAGCAAGTACACTCTTCACAGTCAGTTCTGGGCACATCTCCCATCAACCAAGGAATATTCTGGTGATTTGAAGGAGCAAAGAGTGGCTGGTTGATCAGCGTTCTCCATGCACAATGCTGTCTTGAAATGCTGGTACAGCGTAAGAGTGCTTTTTGGCATTTTGAGAGTTTTCACAAGTTTTTCAAGTTGGACAAAAAAATTATATGTGGAAAGTGCCAGCATCTGGCAATTGGTAACTTGCCCTTTTCTGGTTTTTATAAAGCCAAAAAAGAACATCCTGGCTTTTTTATTCAAGGCCAACCTTGGTGCCAAACAATAAATCATGGAGAAACCACAGTTCCTTACATACTGCTGCAATCCTTCTTATAATGGAAAAATGCTGCTTGTCTTAAATAAAGGTCTCACTACTTCTTGCCTTACCATGCAGATTTTAAACAACAGAGCCTGCAGTTTCACTTCAAAAGAAAATGTTGCTGTGCTGAAAGAATAATTGGAATATTGCTACCAGGAATAAATTAGTATACCAAAGTTAGGAGCAACTGAAGGGTGGTGGGAAAATGCTGCAACAGAAGTTGCATTTCTCTGCTAGTTAGAATGGTCTTTGTCACAGCTTTTATTTTAAAGGGATCGTAAATGAAGCAGACTCTAGGCACTGGATTTTTAAGAAGAGTTTTGTAAGCAATCAACATCTATACATGAAAATAGGCAAGCAGGTTTTCCAGAGAGCCTGAATTTGGGAACTGCTGGATGCTGGACTCTCTGGAAGAAAAGGCTCCTCTAGGTTTCAGGGAGTTTGGAGGCTTTACTAAAATATTGCCAAACATACCTTAGTCTGGGAACTTACCTAAACTTCCAGATGTCATTCTTAAATTTTCTTATGCCTACTCTTTAGCTTTTCTGAAATATTTTGTATATTAATACACAAAACATGTACAGTAGCTGGATATACAAGCAGTAGTAGATCCCAGCCTGGATCTAGCCAGGACATTGATAGGGGCAGCACAGTATCTCCAAATACAGCCTACACATGACAAGTACCTATTTTTATATCTTCATGTTAAATTTCTCTTAATTTCCTATTAAATTTCCTTGTCTAATTGTGTTTTTGTAATATCAAAAAGATTATCTATTCTTTAACAAAGCTCTCATTATATCTCATTAGTCAGATAACTCAAACTGATAATAAAGCATTGGAAATAGCAACATCATGCTGTTGCACTGCTGGATTACTTCTTTCTCCTAGTGGAAAAATGGCTTGTCAACATTAGAAATGTATGTTCATTTGTCTAGCCGTATAAATAAAAACTTTTGGAACCAAAAATAAAAATTAGTTTATTAAGAATTTATCTCACTTTTAATCCTTTCTTGGGAAGGCATCTCACACATGAATCCTTCAAAATAGCATGAATAAACAGGAGCCTTTTTCTATTTCTCTCATAATAGTCTTTAGGAAATGGAACCAAATCAGCTGTGCTGTTTTCTTCTTAGATGTCCAAGTCCATATGGTAGAATTAGATGGGATTATTAGCCTTGTATCATAGATATTTAGAACCCACTTTTCAACTCATCTAAACAGATGTTTTTTCAAACGGGTAGTTGTATCATCTTTTTGAAAAACATAAAGCTAAGTCTACATAAGTGTTGGGTGGGGGAAGGTTTTTCACATTGAAACTTTTTAAACTTAAAATAATGTAGAAAAAAACCCACCACCAAGACAGTGGTATTTTAGAAGAGTTCACTGACAGTCTGCAAAGAATGAACATGTATTGCAAGAGTTTTCTAATAAAATATTTGCTCACATGCGCTTGTGCTATTCATCATCACTATGACTACAATGTTCTTCACAGTTTAGCATCTTTCATTTTATTTGTGCACTAAAATAAATTAGAGATGTGACAAATTGGGTTGTCTGAACCTGTGGCTCTGGTAAGCCCCAGCCGTGGTGCTTCTTGCCATGCCAGACTTGCCATGGCCAGGGTCTCAGATGAGTGGGGAGGTCTTTTAAGCTACCTGTCAAGGAGCTTTCAGACTCTTCCCAAGTCCAAAAACGAAGGCCTGCATGGCAGATGAGGTTTCCTTTTCCTTCCTGGCCCATCACTTGCCTTGCAGAGAGGGTTTTCAGGAAGGCAGTGAAGGACGTGGTTTTGACAGCTCCAGGTACTGCAGGTTCCCAGAAGGCAAACAGAAGCTGGATTTTGATCCTGCCTAGTGGTGCATAATGGAAGAACAAGGACACCAAATCTACCTCTGAGACATAGGCATCTTATTCTGAGAATGGAGCCTTAAAAGCAGATTAAATGTTACCATCATTACTACAAATTCACTAAGACATTCTTTCAAAAATGAGTTCTCTCAGTGATACTGGTTACTAATCAATACAAGATTTAAAAAATTCTCCATGATATTCAACTCAACTCTCAAAAGCACATTATTTCTCATTTCTCCTCAGCCTTCATGTGAAAGTTCATTGTGTGCAGTTTGAAATTCAGAACACAGTTCAGAACCAGTTCTCTTTCCTTTGGTAGCAATCCTTTTGTCAAGCTCCATATGACATTCAGAATCATGTTGTGCTATTCCAGAAGGAATATAAATATCCAGGGCTGTGTCAACGATAAGTCCACTACAGACCACACTGGTCGACAGAGAAAGTGTTTTGGTAAAATATGTCCTTTTAGAGCAATCTGCAGATTTTGTGTTTCTGATGCAATTCCATTTCTCCCTTTGTAAAAGCAAAGAGTGAAGCAAGTTCAGGGTCTTGTGAAGTAATACTGCTTTAATCATCTCAACCATCAGCACAGCATGTGTGACTTGATGAAGAACAAAGGGATTAATATTATTCTGAAAGTTAACTATGACTCACATCAGTATCCACAACATCATGTCTTTTGGGGAGAGAGGAAATAAGCAAATATAAATAACATTTCATTGCATCTCCTGGGACTGCACAATAGTCATATTATTTCTCTCTGTGTAAGATGAAGTGCATCATTCTTATTAGTTTTAGCTGGTGCTGTCATATTGATTGATATATTTCAGCCAATTTAGCTTACTCCCTACTTACAAGCAATTAGTGCCACTTCCTGACACAAGACACATATCCTTGGGCAGAGGAAGAAGGACTTACTTGAATCTTACAGGCTTAGAAGCATCCTGTGATACAGACAAAAATTCCACATTTAAAAACTGTGTGTAATTGACACTATTGCAATTCCAACCCCAATACTGCCCGTATTTTCTGCAAAATAACCCCAGCCATTAAATATAGAGCAATGCTGTTTCAAGAGCACATGCTCTTGAGCACAACCCTCACACTCCAGTTGAGAAACTGGGATGTGTTAGGAGACACCAGGAACTCCATATATTTAGATAGGTTGGCAATGAGGTTTTATCCCTAAGACAGAGTCATCTGTGCCCATGTCAGGTGGCAGAGCAGTCCAAACAGGGAAATCCGGGCAGCCTACTGATGGCCTGGGAAGTCTGGAGAGCAATGCCTGGCCACTACAACTAGCAGAGCTGTTGTGGGAGTATCCCACTGAAGGAGTCTTTAAACAGAAAGTACTTTTAATCTGTCAGAAGCAGGTGGTCTTCAAACAAATTGATGGTCATCACAGTATGTCCATCTAGGGGAAGAGGCACAACATTTCTTGAACAGAAGCTGGGACAGGAGACACTGATGCATACAAACAAATGGGGTAATTACAATGACT
Organism: Neodrepanis coruscans; assembly: GCA_013400695.1. Classification (NCBI taxonomy): domain Eukaryota; kingdom Metazoa; phylum Chordata; class Aves; order Passeriformes; family Philepittidae; genus Neodrepanis; species Neodrepanis coruscans. Next base: position 9,617 of record VYZS01059902.1, read on the forward strand.
AAGTCAAAAAGAGCTGATCTATCTGCAAACATTTCTATTCATTTCCTATCTTTCCAACTGGAAATTATACTATTGATATGAAGGGACTGCTTATTAAATCATTCTGTCAAAAAGATTGAAGCTGAATTCAGTCCTTTACTACAGTTGTGTAAGTGGTTGATGGAAAGACTTCGTACAGCTACCTTTAAAAAATAAAAATAGGCAAGCCATTGTGAAATCATCCTAATTCACTATGAAACCATTATTATGCCTGAACCAAAAGTGCCACATTTCCAGGTGCACCCTGTGCAAGGTGCACCAGCTGTGACTCATCAGATAGTGTGACAGGTCACCCAATGGGTCTTGGTCTTTTCTCGAAAACTTCCAGCAGACAGACAGAAACGCATGGAACAAGACAGCTGATGCACTGGACAATCTAAATCCTTAATAGTCTCATATTTCTGGGCACAAATGTAATCATATTAGACAAGTTCCTCTGGAAATGTATTCATTTGGCTTTATTATGCACCAAAGGAGATTTCACAAGGTTCTGGAAATCCAATAAACCTCCCATTTATAAGTCATAGCTTGCAAATACTTAGAAATGTACTCCATTGGAAAAAGAGTATTACTATGTTAATGGACACATACTGAGCTTCCATGAGAATCAGAACTTATTTCTGAATTTTTGTGGAGAAACAAGGTAAGAATATATCATTATTTAAGAATGTCATTATTCTAGACCATAGTATCTCACTAACCTGAATGTGCATTAGGTTAGTGGCACCTAGCCTCATTCTTCTTTTATATGCCACAATCAACTATGAATGTTAAAAAAATACATAGTTTCTCTTTCTCCTTGACAGTTGTGTAAATATATAGTTACATATTAACATAACGATAATGTAATTGCTTTTGTGATTATAAACATTATATATAATGTGGATCCAGAACAGTGTAATCTGTCTGTATTGTGTAAACATTAAAATAACTAAGAAAACGAAGTTTGGACAGTTTGGTAATGATACCAGCGTGAGAAATATAGCTGTTCATAACAATGCATATGGCTATGCTTGAGAAGGCTAACTGTATAGTGATAGAAATCAATGTATAACAAGATGAAAATGGTTAATAAACTTCGAAGAGTTATGCAAAACTGGAATATGAGAACATCAGAAGGCTGGAGAAAATTAGACTAGGAAATGCAATGAAATATAGCAATAAAGAAAAGCTTGTGTAATTCTGAATTACACACTGTCATAGCCTGGGGAAGTAATAGTCCCTTTTTGCATGACTTTAGTGGGCTGACAAAATGTATGCTGCAGCCACTTATGTGTTTCTGTAGCAATAATTAAAACAAAGTAAAATTGACATGACAGAGGCCCTTGAAAAAAATGTTTGAGATTGTTTTACCATATAATGTACTACTAAAACCAGTCATTGGGGACAATTAAATGCAGCATAAAACATGTCATTCTTTAATTTTCTTTTGCATTTTGATTAAGAATTGCAGATAACAATGTGAAGGGTATTCTCAAAGCAAGGGGCATAATTGGCAAGAGCCCCAGCACTCATTAACTGAAGATTACACTTAAAGCAAACTAAACACCCATTTGATTCAGAATACAGACAGTGTTGGGGCAATGGAGATCAGGTGTAGTGAAATATACATTTTTGCCTTTGAGGATGACAAAAGCTAAAAGCAGGATAGAAAAATTGCCATGCTTTTATGAACACAGTGGAAGAGCTACAGAACTGAGTAAGGCATGACCTTTCTTGCACACCTAGGCACATAGAGATTATTGTGCTGGGAATTAGTTGTAATCTAAATACAATTCACTAACAACTGAAACAATCTGATTAAGAAATGACAAAAGCATCTATCACCGTCTGGAAATCATTTTTACTGATCAGAGGTTAGTCTGGCAGTATTTGAATAAGAGAAATATATCAACAAATTAGAAGAAACTGAGAAAAGGTAATAAAGTGATTAATGTACTAAAGCATTGATTAATGAGGAAAGATTAAAAGACCTAAATATATGAAGGTGCTAAATGACAGCTCACATCTTATTATATAAACTAAGAAAGGGGAAAAGTAGTTTGAATGGATGAGTAAGAATAAGTGATATGGGCAAACATATTTATGCCAGCCCTGAGACTGTTTTGAAGCTTTTACTACTGTTCCTGTCACCATACTAAATAAAAGTCAAGAGAAGCTGCTAGTGTTGGGAGGAACCAAAATGTGCCGGAGAAGCATATGTTTGAAACGCGGTTTTAAAAGGTAAGAATTTTGTCTTGCCATTGCTACAGAGCCCTCTGTGTCCTGTGGATGCCAATAGAAAAAAGGAAATCTCTTGGTGTCCTGGTTTTCCTAGCAGCAAAGTGGACTCAGTAATATTTCTTTATTCATGGGGATGTTGTGACAGGAAATTCAATGAGAAGAAATATATCTCTAGCTTGGCTCTTAAAAATCATCTTATTGACCCAAATGGGTTTTTAGTCATGCCTTCTGGCTGAATAAAGATACTCTGGGAAAGAAGAGGCAAAACAACTGCAAGAAGAGAAACAGATCTGGCACCATGGTGAATGGAAAAGGGAAGAGCATAAAATGTAGGGAAACACCTGAAAAGTTAAAGATTAAAGTAAAAGGAGGGGAATAGACGAGAACTACAGGAGTGGACTAGAAAATGCAAAACTGAGTGACAATAGCACAAGGGAAAAAGAGTTCTCTGCTTCCCAATAATAACTAGCCTGAACACGTTGCTGCCTCAAAAATTGGTGAAGAATTGAGGCAGCTTTATATAGTGGAAAAGGACACAGCTGAAAAGAGCAGCACGTTGTCAGTAAAATGGCCACTGCCCCACTGCCTGTGTTGCTTGCCCCAGAGCTGTGATGAAGTTATACTGGTGGGAAGAGGGCAGAAGCAGTAGTCAGATTTCTCTTTCCCATCTCCTAGAAGCAGCAGCATCAAGCTCAGCTCTACTGAGTTCTTGCCCTCATTCTGTTCTAATTACTGTGCCAGCAAATTAAGTTTTTTTTCTCCCCCCTAGCTTTGAGTTGGGTTAAATACTTGAGTCACTTGAGTCACCTGATCAAGCTTCTGGACCAAAAGTTAGATATGTACAACTTTAACAAAGAGGAAGTATTGATTTGAGACTGGTGCCACATTATGTAGTTCTGGACTGAAAGGAGCAAGAGACTACTGTTCTAAACACTCTTTCTGTTCAGCCAAGAGCCTTCCAGGCAAGAGAAGTTCTCCACAATTACGTTTGCATGGGTAAGTGTGGCAGGAAAAATCTGTGCAGGGTCTGTTGGATAAACTTCCAAATCCTACACAGTGACTTTACTGTAAATCCTAGGCCATACATCTGATTGCTGAAGTCCTCAAAAATAAGGAGAACTTATTACTTTCCCAGAGGAAATTCTGTGGTGCTGAAAAAGAATTTTAACTGAAAACAAAGTTTAGCTAATAACTATGTATGAAACAGAATGACATAGCCAGTGCCACCCTGTCCTTTCCTGGTTTTGCACTTGTTTGGTTTTACCAGAATAGAGTGGGACTGTATACTGAAGATCCTTATTTGTATTATCCAAGTTGCAAATACTGAGTGTGGAAGGTTTAGGTAGAGTCATTTGAAATTTTAGGCACAGAAGATGAGTAAAAAAAGAATGGGGACAGATAAATAAGATCAACTATTGGATAAACTTTATATTTTTGATCAAGTAACAAAAGTGAAATAGTTTCTTTGAGAGAATAGAGTCTTTCGTTGAGTTTTATTCTAGACTTGGTTGGACAACATCTTTGGTTCAGGACCAGAGGTAATGGGCACAAAGTGAAACATGGCAGATTCTCTCTGAAACTGGGAAACACATTTTCATTGTGAGGCACAGGTTGCCATGTGAGATTGTGGAGTCTCCATCCTTGGAGATATTAAAAAACCATCTGGACACAGTTCTGGGAAATCAGTGCTAGGTGGCCCTGCTTTAGCAGCATGGGTTGGACAAGGTGTCCTTCAGAGGTCCCTTCCAGCCTCAATATTTTTGTGTTTCTTTGATTCTGTGAATCCTGTTTCAGTTTATAGTCTCAATATTTTTGATGTTTTTTTCTTAACTACAGGATTTGGAAGTGGGGGTTTAGGTGTAAAAATTAAAGTTGAGACTAATAATTACAAATCTCTGGCAAAGTACCAGGATTGTACTGTCTGATGCATAAGGCTGCAGGGGTTCCACACAGCAATTTAATGGTTTCACTAAATTATGGATCTTTGCTCTCCATTTCATTCTCTAAGATGAAATAAAACAGTGCTTTCACAATTAAGTGTATGTGTACTGTATCCAGATCTCTGGCAAATGAAATCACTCTCACTGGTCAGGCAGTTTTCTCTCTGTTCTTTCATATTCCTGCTTCCCTTTGGTTGTACATCTTAATTTCTACAATTACTGGATCAAAATAAGGAGTGAGGCAGAAATTGTGTGTGCACCAGCAGAGGAATGAAAAACTGCTGGTGGTGTTCAAGAACTCACCAAGGATGCCCATTTTCAACAATCTATAGAGCTTCCTACTTTCAAAGAAGTACAGTTGGAGGTAAGCAAAAGGGAAATCTTGGAAAATTGCAATAAAGTTATATTTACTTGCCAAAGATGGAAGTTACCAAATGTGGCAGAGTTTAGTGTATTCTCAAAGACATACAAGATCAGTCATTTTGTTGGTGTGGCATTCCTTCCATCTGCAACAATATGCACTGCAGAAGCAGCTTGTTCAAATTCTTTCTGAATTCTTTTGCTTTTTAAGCTGGCAGGAAAGTGGTTAGGGTTTGGGTTTTTTTTTTTTAATACATGTATCAGAGAACAGAATAAGAATGAATACCCAGCTGGCATAGTGTGAATTTGCCAATCAAGCATGACTGTGTCACTCACTTTAAGCTAGCTAGAGATGCATCCAGTCAGATAGCACTACTCAGACGTGGCTTTTCTAGATAAAAAATGGCATGTCATTCATCCCAGGAGCCAAAAAATAACAACATAAAGAAGCCCAAACTAAATCCCATAAGATTTACTTGCAATCTATCTGGACTTGTTAAAAGCTTTCACACTAAGGGCAAATCATGCCTGACAAATTTGCTGGCCTTCTACAATGGGCAGTGGTGGATAAGGGAAGAGCAACTGACATCATCTACCTGTAATTGTGCAAAGCATTTAACACTGTCCTTTACTACATCCTTGTCACTACAAGAGAGACATGGGTTTGATGGATGGACCACTTGGAGGATAAGGAATTTGCTGGGTTGTCACATTCAAAGAGTTGTGGTCAATGGTTGGATGTCTAAGTGGAGACCAGTGACGAGTGGTATAACATCTTTATCAGTGACATTGACAGTGGGATTGAGTTCACGCTCAGCAAGTTTGCTGATGACACAAAGCTGTGTGATGTAGTTAATATGCTGGAGGAAAGGGATGCATCCAGAAGGACCTTGGCAGGCTTGAGAGGTGGGCCTGTGTGAACCTCAAGAAGGTTAAGAAGGCAAAGTGCGAGATCCTGCTAATGGATTGGGTAATCCCAAGCACAAATACATGCAGAGAATGGATTGAAAGCAGCCCTAAGGAAGTCTTGGGGTTGTTTGATCCCAATATGATCCAGCAAGCCAACTGTGTCCTGAGCTGCATCAAAAAGATTGAGCAAGGTGATACTTCCCCTCTATTCCAATTTTGGGAAATCTCACCTAGTGTACTGCATCCAGCTGTGAGGCCTCCAACATATAAAGGATGTGGACTTGTTGGAGCAAGTCCGGAGGAGGGTCACAGAGATGATTAGAGGGCTGGAGTACCTCTCCTATGATGATAGGCTGAGATAGTTGCGGTTGTTTACCCTGGTGAAGAGAAGGCTCTGGGAAGACTTCACAGCAGCCTTCCAGTACCTGGATGGGCCTACAAGAAAGCTGGAGAGGGACATTTTACAAGGGTGTGTATGGATAGGACAAGGAGCAGTGGCTTTAAACTGAAGGAGTTTGGGATGAGCCATTCTGGAAATGTTCAAGGCCAGGCTGATAGAGCTTTGAGCAATCTGGTCTAGTGGAAGGTGCCCCTGTCCAGGGCAGAGGGGGTGGAACTAGATGGCAGTACCATCTAGTTCCATCCATCCTTCCATCCCAAAGTATTCTATGATTCTAGAATATAGTTTGCCCATTTAAGATGAAAGATAGGGGGAACTGAAACAAAGGTGCAAATTCTATTGGGAACTCCCTACAGCTGACTACCCACTGCCCTGGAAGGGGAATATTTGAACTGGGAGAAGTACTGTTACTGTTAAAGTCTGTTCTGAGACCAATAGTGTGTATTTGTATATATTTTCATTATTGGGGATGTAGAAGTGCTCTGGACACAAAGAACTGTGCAGGACTGTCAATAGAAAGAAGGTTCACAATATCTCAAAGAGATGACTATGTGATCTTGAGGATGGGAATAAAAAAAATGAGATTAAATACAATAATGGAAAAGATAAGGTCATGCACTCAGACATTTTTAAAAAGCATTTTTATTATGGATTGTAAATGACAGACAAATAGAAGAAGTTGCCTGTATTTATCACTTACAGTATGACCTGAACCATCAGCAAGATTCAGTCATATAAAAAGCAAATTGGCTGTGTGAGAAAAGGTATTATTGGAAGAAATCAGGAGAGAATACCTCCATTGCAAAGACTGGCAATATTTTGTGAAAAGCTGTTACACACTGCATGTCAGCTATGCTAAAGAAAGCTGAATTCAAACTTTATCTAGTGCGGTAAAATCTGACTTATGGAGGCTCTGTCTTACAGAAGCAGATGAATAAAATGCACTGATATGTTAGACAAGCAACAAGTGGCTATGAGTACTGCTAATAAATATATTACAAATGTAAATGGTAGGGAAAGAGAAATGCCTACTTGAAACAGTGGATGGCACAAGGACAAATGGGTATGAACTGGTCTTTAATGTGTTCGGGCTGGGTGTTAGAACTTTTTGACATAGAGATGAGGGCAAATCTGGTCTAGCCCTCCAGCAAGAAGTACAGGAAAACAGCACATTTAGTCTAAGATGGATCTAGTTGTGTTTATGGAAAGACTTATACAGAGCATTTGCCCCTACAACAGCAAAGTACTGCCTTCAAAACACAAGATTTGTGCCAGTCCCATGGCCTGAAGATCCCAAAGGTTTATTTGCTTAGCAGACCAGACAGCAGTATGCAGACCTATCAAACTTTAAATACCCTGGCCAGTGTGCCTCAGCAGTCCAGTCTCAGCAAAACCAGCACAATGTGAGTTAATGTGTCCCACCTTACTGAGGAGCTCTTCTGACATCTAGCATCAGCAAAGAATTACAGAAGAACATTTCCTTGGCAGAGGCAATCGCTATTGAACCCCTACGCCAAACAGAAATCGGTCTCTCAGTAATACAGGATTTATCTCTTTATTGCTGTATTTAAAAAGACAATAGTTTGACTTTATGTGTCTGATAACTGTGCCTCCCCAAAGCTTAGTGCTGGATTTATAGCCTTACTCTTGACTGCTCCAGTTAACAAACTACTGGAAGGTCTCCTCACACAAGAGCTATCTATACCTTAGTGCAAGCCAGGTCTCCTCACACAAACTCTGTATCTTACAGCCCCTAAGTGGCACACAGCAGCAGAGAGACCAAGGAAACAAGCAGTTCTTGTTCCTGAAAATCAAATGGTTTGTACAGTGGATTAAAAAAATTGAATGAAATGCAACAACTGGAACAGGAAGAAATATCATCGAATGTTCTTCCTACGACAAAATGGTCACCATGCTGTCAATTTACACAAAGCTGTCAGCCACACAAATACATGCTGAGTGTTTGCACTCAAGACATGTGCCTGGCACCCAGTATCTGTGCAGAGCTTCTGTCCTCTCAAGCGTCTCCATGTAAGGCACTGGAAAACCCTTAGATAGTAAAAGCAGTGACAAAAAAAGTAAAAGCAGTGACAAAAGTCCCTGCCTTCACCTTAAACGTATTTATTTACTTGCATCGGTACAAATGCTGTCGTTATACGTGCTGGGCTTCCATTCAGTAAAAATTAAACGCAACCTTTATGATTAATCAATACTAGAGATGGTCTATTTGCTTTCTTCCCCAACCCCACTCAAGCTGGTTTATTAGCGAATAATAAATAAAACATCCCAGAGAGTAACAAACGCTGTGCCAGCGGCCCTCCTTCCTCGAAGCCCTTGGGGACCCTCTCTGATTCTTTCACCCATCAGCGCTAACCCACTACCAGCCCGGCCCGACCCGGCACCGCCCCGGGACCCCCCACCCTCTCTCCGTTGGGGCGGCCCCGCCGTGAAGGGCGGGCGCTGCCGCCGCTCGCCCTGCCCGCCGAACGAGGAGAAGCCCCTCACCTCCCCTCCGGTCCCGGGGGAGGGGGCTGCCATCACGTGTGCTTCCTCCCCCTTCTCTCTCCGTCCTCCTCCTCCTCCTCCCNTTGATGCTGCGGGCCTGCCGCCGCCATCCCGCTGCCGCCGACGCTGCTCCTCAGCCACCCCTCGCCATGCTGGGAGAGAGCCCGGCCGCCGCCCGGCCGCTCCTGCGGGCGGGACCCCCGCTGGCGCTGTGCTACACCTCGGCCCTCCTGGTGCTTGCTCTCTCCGCGCTGCCCGCCGGCCGCGCCTCTCACCCCCTGCCCGGCTCCGAGTGCCAGGGCGGTGGCAAGGGGAAAGGCATCAACTGCTCAGGTAATGCCCCGCCGGCTCCCGCCCCGCGCCCACCCCTACGGGCAGCCCACGCGTGCACGTGGAGGGAGGGCTGAGCGCGGCCCCCCCTGCTCCGCCCGGCCCGGCCCGGCGCTGCGGGAGGCGGAAAACAAAGGAACGGAGCCCGCCCCGGCCCCGGGTGCGGCGGCCCGGCTCCCCGCCGACGGGGAGATGCTCCTCTCCGGTTCGGAGGGAGTCCCCTCTCCAGCCTCTCCCCGCCGAAGGGAAGGGATTTGCTGCTGCCTCTCGGCTTTTGTTTTTGTCCGCTGCCCCTCGCCGCGGTGCCGGCAGGTGCGCGCCGGGCGCCCTGGGGGCTGCCCCCTCCTCCCCCGTCCTCCCGGCCGTCCTGCCCTAGTCAGAGGGTGCGAGCCGGGCGGCAGCCGTGAGAGCAGCCCCTGACGGCGCTCACACGGGCTGTTTCTTGGGTCCCACTCTTGCTGTGTGCAGACCAAACCCGGGGTAGCCCGTCTTATGCCGGCTGTTGTGTAGATTCACTCTGGATAAGATGTAGGCAGCAAAACAGCCCCGTGATGTGCTCAAAATAAGCTTTTTAGTTGTCGGGGGGTTTTTTCCCCGCTTTGGTTGCGTGACATACACAGAATATACATAAATATACGCTGGTATTGGAAGGTTGCAAGGTGGATGAATTGGTTCGGTATGATAGCAGCACGTTTTCTTAGATCTTGAGGGATATGGCGATTTTAAAGTAGAACCAAGTAAATACATACAACATAAAGTTTACAGTTTTTTTAGAAAGACTCATTATTGTTCTTAAACTATTATTTAGAAAAGGGAATTTATTTTTTTTCTCTGAAAAATGACTGTGTATGCCTCCTACTGCTTTTAAAAATGATAGGTTTATTCCACTGCACAGATTGCCAGCGAGAGCTGTACAAAGTGCCTTCTCCAAGGTGATGAAGGTTTCTCGCCCTGCGTGCAGAGCGCCTTGCTCCCATTGTCTTCAGCGGGGTTGGAAGGCAATTTCCACGTTGCAAGGAACTCTCGGTACCTTGCAGGAAAAGGTCCCCAAACTGTACAACAGATTTCAAGAAATGAGGGAACGGAAGAGTGATCTTCCTCCCAGTTACATTTTACAATATGGATAATGCTACTAAAGCAGGCTATCAAATTTACAGACCAGCAAGCTGTGGCAAAATGATTTTGCAATATAATAAATCTGCTATACACTCTTGATATGCTACTTTTTTTCTTTATTTTGCCCAGTTTAGATATATACTGTGTTACTGTGTGATATCACAACGCTACTGTTTTGCTGCTGCCCGACTTTTCATTCTATTTGTATGAATATGATGGTTATTTTTAAAGAGAGGTTAATAGGTTAATGTGTCACTGGTGTTAGCGGCTTACCCACCAGAGACATGTGGGTCATTAGACCACGGCATGTGCATACATCAGTGAGATTAAATATGGAAGGCTGCTGAAATATGTGAGGAAGTTTCTAAGATGATGTAGAACACAGGGATACCACTATTTAGAAACCATCACAGAAAGGGGGCTTTCCAACCTGGAATTAGAAAACTGTATGCTGTATTGAAGTCATTCAGAATGATTTGGTTCTACTAAAAATAGACAGAAGCAAATATACGTGCTATATACGTACTCTGGAAAGCACTGTTTTTAGTGTAACTACAAAAATATAGAAGGAAAATTTCATTTATAATGCAGTAGTGAGATTCTGCTATGTGTTAACTGTTTCATGCAAAACAGCAAGGTTTCAGTTCTCACCTTTAATATTGAAAGAACCAGCATCAACACATAATATCTGGGTCAGATTTTCCTCTCACTTACCTTTGTATAGCTTCATTAACTTTTACGGAGAAGCTATTCTCTGAAAAAGAGTTTCCTGTATTTTTACATGTGGGACCATGTGTTGGCATTAGCGCCTTTCTCAGTGGACTGCTACCGTCTACTCCTTATGCTGAAAGTTAAACTTAAAAACACTACTACTACTCTTACTTCTTCGAACATTTGAACTCTAAATTACTTTCCATACTCAGAGAAGCAAAATTCTTCTCTTTTCCTCTGCTATTTTGTAATTTTAATATGTGTTCAGTTTGACCCACTGCCCTGAATAGTGNTATAGCTTCATTAACTTTTACGGAGAAGCTATTCTCTGAAAAAGAGTTTCCTGTATTTTTACATGTGGGACCATGTGTTGGCATTAGCGCCTTTCTCAGTGGACTGCTACCGTCTACTCCTTATGCTGAAAGTTAAACTTAAAAACACTACTACTACTCTTACTTCTTCGAACATTTGAACTCTAAATTACTTTCCATACTCAGAGAAGCAAAATTCTTCTCTTTTCCTCTGCTATTTTGTAATTTTAATATGTGTTCAGTTTGACCCACTGCCCTGAATAGTGTTTTACACTTCTTTAGAGGGTTCCTGGGCTTGTAACATTTTGTCATCACTAGATGATGTAGTTACCTTTATTTATTTGTTATTTCTTTTCAAAATTGCTCCTTTATTGCTACACAATATGCTGTTTAAGAAACAGTTTTCTATAGCAAAAGAGCATGGTAAGGTGGAGAGCGGAGGCAGACAACAGGAAAATTAAGACAGCTTTTTCAGCCTTGATTCTACTCCTCTGGCACATGCATTGCAGCTTGGCCTTTTGTTAAATGATGGTATAATTGCATCATCCCTGGCCAAGAGAAGAACATATGATCAATGATTAGAGCAGGAAGCAGAGAATTAAGGTTAGAGTTAATTGACAATGTGGGCTTGTATATGTTTGTTCATCTGTCAATCCATACTTTGCTAAGCTATGGAAATAAAGTAGACTGCTTTTACCCAGAATGGGGTGAAAAACCAAATTGCTGTTTCTTTCTGGAGAAGAAAGTCTTACAGACTGATGTTTTGGAGATGTTATATTATTCCCAGCACTACCTAGTCTTATTCTGTAGCATTTCTGATACTTACTGATGATCCATGAGTCGGGTGGCATGATGCTTTCTGCTTTGCTCAGGCTGCGAGATAGCTGTGTCCTTAATAAAGATTGTGAACTACAGGGGATTATTAAGCATCCCACATGTAAAGGTAAGTACAACATGTAATTAGTTATGAGCTCCTAATCTGACGGTGTTCTCCAGAGACGTCCACTGTGCATGGGCNTTGGTTGCGTGACATACACAGAATATACATAAATATACGCTGGTATTGGAAGGTTGCAAGGTGGATGAATTGGTTCGGTATGATAGCAGCACGTTTTCTTAGATCTTGAGGGATATGGCGATTTTAAAGTAGAACCAAGTAAATACATACAACATAAAGTTTACAGTTTTTTTAGAAAGACTCATTATTGTTCTTAAACTATTATTTAGAAAAGGGAATTTATTTTTTTTCTCTGAAAAATGACTGTGTATGCCTCCTACTGCTTTTAAAAATGATAGGTTTATTCCACTGCACAGATTGCCAGCGAGAGCTGTACAAAGTGCCTTCTCCAAGGTGATGAAGGTTTCTCGCCCTGCGTGCAGATCCCCTTGCGCCCATTGTCTTCAGCGGGGTTGGAAGGCAATTTCCACGTTGCAAGGAACTCTCGGTACCTTGCAGGAAAAGGTCCCCAAACTGTACAACAGATTTCAAGAAATGAGGGAACGGAAGAGTGATCTTCCTCCCAGTTACATTTTACAATATGGATAATGCTACTAAAGCAGGCTATCAAATTTACAGACCAGCAAGCTGTGGCAAAATGATTTTGCAATATAATAAATCTGCTATACACTCTTGATATGCTACTTTTTTTCTTTATTTTGCCCAGTTTAGATATATACTGTGTTACTGTGTGATATCACAACGCTACTGTTTTGCTGCTGCCCGACTTTTCATTCTATTTGTATGAATATGATGGTTATTTTTAAAGAGAGGTTAATAGGTTAATGTGTCACTGGTGTTAGCGGCTTACCCACCAGAGACATGTGGGTCATTAGACCACGGCATGTGCATACATCAGTGAGATTAAATATGGAAGGCTGCTGAAATATGTGAGGAAGTTTCTAAGATGATGTAGAACACAGGGATACCACTATTTAGAAACCATCACAGAAAGGGGGCTTTCCAACCTGGAATTAGAAAACTGTATGCTGTATTGAAGTCATTCAGAATGATTTGGTTCTACTAAAAATAGACAGAAGCAAATATACGTGCTATATACGTACTCTGGAAAGCACTGTTTTTAGTGTAACTACAAAAATATAGAAGGAAAATTTCATTTATAATGCAGTAGTGAGATTCTGCTATGTGTTAACTGTTTCATGCAAAACAGCAAGGTTTCAGTTCTCACCTTTAATATTGAAAGAACCAGCATCAACACATAATATCTGGGTCAGATTTTCCTCTCACTTACCTTTGTATAGCTTCATTAACTTTTACGGAGAAGCTATTCTCTGAAAAAGAGTTTCCTGTATTTTTACATGTGGGACCATGTGTTGGCATTAGCGCCTTTCTCAGTGGACTGCTACCGTCTACTCCTTATGCTGAAAGTTAAACTTAAAAACACTACTACTACTCTTACTTCTTCGAACATTTGAACTCTAAATTACTTTCCATACTCAGAGAAGCAAAATTCTTCTCTTTTCCTCTGCTATTTTGTAATTTTAATATGTGTTCAGTTTGACCCACTGCCCTGAATAGTGTTTTACACTTCTTTAGAGGGTTCCTGGGCTTGTAACATTTTGTCATCACTAGATGATGTAGTTACCTTTATTTATTTGTTATTTCTTTTCAAAATTGCTCCTTTATTGCTACACAATATGCTGTTTAAGAAACAGTTTTCTATAGCAAAAGAGCATGGTAAGGTGGAGAGCGGAGGCAGACAACAGGAAAATTAAGACAGCTTTTTCAGCCTTGATTCTACTCCTCTGGCACATGCATTGCAGCTTGGCCTTTTGTTAAATGATGGTATAATTGCATCATCCCTGGCCAAGAGAAGAACATATGATCAATGATTAGAGCAGGAAGCAGAGAATTAAGGTTAGAGTTAATTGACAATGTGGGCTTGTATATGTTTGTTCATCTGTCAATCCATACTTTGCTAAGCTATGGAAATAAAGTAGACTGCTTTTACCCAGAATGGGGTGAAAAACCAAATTGCTGTTTCTTTCTGGAGAAGAAAGTCTTACAGACTGATGTTTTGGAGATGTTATATTATTCCCAGCACTACCTAGTCTTATTCTGTAGCATTTCTGATACTTACTGATGATCCATGAGTCGGGTGGCATGATGCTTTCTGCTTTGCTCAGGCTGCGAGATAGCTGTGTCCTTAATAAAGATTGTGAACTACAGGGGATTATTAAGCATCCCACATGTAAAGGTAAGTACAACATGTAATTAGTTATGAGCTCCTAATCTGACGGTGTTCTCCAGAGACGTCCACTGTGCATGGGCACCTTCAGTTTCAGTTTCAGTCTGGTTGAATCTCCATCTTTGTGAGATACACTCTGGTCACATGTGTGGCAGCCACCAGGGGTTGTAGTTTGATCATAACTGACCAGACACTGTGGATTTGGGTGGAAGGTACACAGATTCAATGAGACATATTGCTTAGTGCATTGGTTTGAATCTGTACATCCGGTATTAACGGGGATATGTTTCTGTTGGCAAGCCTTTGAATGTGCTGTTCCTTCATGTGATAAAATAGGCTTGTTTGGGGTGACTCTGTGCACAGCCTATGAGTCTCACAGGCTATGTGCTGTCACCTTTTTCTTAAGTACTCTTTGAGTGAACTGAGTAAAGATAAAGTTGTTTCAGAGTAGCTTATTGAGGATTGGATGAGGTCAAGGAAAAATTAAGGACACCTCTTTTACCAAATTCCTCTTCGGAGAGATTTGAATGCTTTTCTTTTGCAAAGTCAATATGTCTGAAATTATAGATTTAACTAGATTGAAAGTAATGATTAGAGAGATGGAAGGGAATAGAGGGACAAAATATCTGTTCTGTGATAGGGTGATGGTTGAGTCTATGATGGGTTGTTTATTGAGCGTGGAAGTACAAGTCCACAAATTTTTAGTGAGACTAGCAGAGAAAGTATAGTTGAGCCATCCTTCACCATATATACATTACCTCAACTTTCAATATGCTGTGGAAACAGTAGAAAAAAGAGAGAGGGGTAGGCAGAGAACATGGTAAGCCAACAGGACTACAACAAGTATCAGCAAAATTCATGTGATTTGATACTTTAAATGTAGTAGAATGAGAAGTGAGGAGTAGACATTGTCAGTAGGACAAAGACATCTGAAGGCTGGACAACAAGAGTGGGTCCTGAAGAGGAATGAGAGTGGAAGGTATTGACTGGTACACAGGCAGAAAAGAGTAAGGAAGCACTATCAGAAAAGATAATTGGGAGCAACACAGAGAGAGTGGACAAGGGTGGCAATAACTGGCCACATCATGTGCTGTTGTTTTGAAAGCATGCCTTTTTCTCTCATTTGAACAGAGTTTTAGAGGAAGAAGGATTGTGAAGTACACAGAGGGTGAGTGAGATGAGCAAGATGAGATCCAGTTTAAATGCAGATACTGTGCATTTGTTTCCATTACTTTCTTAGAAATCTTTGAGTCGACCTCCAGATCCTGTAGCAAGGATCCCCCAAGCTTACTATCACTGCATACTTACCCTATGTGAGCTGTTGTAGCTGTTTTTTTCTTGGGATAAGATTGAGTCTAAAGCTAATCACATCTGTACATTTGCCCTTGAGATGAAGACTTAAGTTTATTAGTGAGTTGGACAGAATGAGTTTTATGTTCACTCTTTCTCTCTCTAGACTGTTGCGTTGTCTGAAGCTTGGGTCCAAGCTGACCCCATTGTGACAAGAAAGAGTGAACACAAGCATGTATCTGCCTTGGCCCAGTTCATGTAGCAGATGTGAACATGGATTTGGAAAGATATAAACCTCAGGCACTACTGGGCTCTAGAGCTCAGCTGTGGTTTCTGCCTGGGCTCAGTGGGGCCTCTGAACCAGAATGAGTTGTGGCCTCAAGACTGGCTTTCATCTCTGCTTATCAGCTAGAACAGACATACGCTTTGTGGGTTTTTTTGAAATTAAGTGGGTGAGAGGTTTTATTTGGTATATTTTTCTAAGTTACACAAGGCAAAACCAATTTGTGCTAAAGATATGCAGCCATGTTGATGAGAATGTAAGAGCAAGGGATGGAAGAGAGGTACAGGCACAGGTAAATGAGCCTAACTATTTTAAGAAGTACATTTTTTTTAAATGTTTGCATAGATAAACTTGATCTGAAATGGTAGATGGGACTAGAAAAATTGGTTATTTTATTGAAGATACTATGAGTTATGTTCCCTTAAATGAATTGTATCAGTTAAGCCAACTAAAATGTGGTATGTGTTTGTGCCAGTTAACTTCTAAAGGTAACGAACTAGTCTCAGTCAGGTTACATATCACTTTGAGAAATTATCATAAGGCATGAATATAAATTAACTATATATAAAAAGTAAAAACAATTATTAAAAAGGGGAATTAAAACTTGGACAGTAGCGTACACGTTTATTTTTTTAATGTAATTGCCTCAACATGAAATGTCCTTGCAGTACAGATTCTTACACTGATTAAAGAGCCAAAAGGTAATTAAAGTAGAATTGAAAGTGTCAGAATAGCAGAAAATCATCTTGTAGCAGGTGTCACTCCACCATTGTCACTAGTGGGAACTGGTAGTGTGATGGAGCAATTGAGGCTTGACTGCAGGGATTGGATTGAATCCAATTTCTTTATTGTTTACTGAAAAGGAGAGAAGATGAGGTGTGTTTGTTGTGGAAAACATTGCTAAGGAAACATTCTTTCTGCACCAGGATCTCTCTGATAATTCCTATTAAGGGGAAAACAAGAAGTCTGGCCCTTTTCTTGCTACTGATGTAAGGATAAATATTTTATACCTATAGCTTGTTAGTTTTCTTCTAGAGTTGACAGTAAAGTGGATAAAGAAGAGAGCTAATGTTTACTTGGACATGAAAAAAAAAGAAGCTGCAGTCAAGCACTTTGGGTAGAGGAGTACAAATGCAGAGAATCCCACCAATATCGACAGGAGGCTCAATCTACTCTTTTCCTATAAAGGGATTATCATGTTCAACCATTGATCCATCAACTGGAAGGGCTTGTGACTTTTCCAGCCTGTGGTCAGACTCTGGCAAGTGTCCACAAAGCAGATAGCGGCAGTAGTTCCCAGGGTAACAGTAGCTGTAACACTTGTGGAAGCAAAAATGCTGAGTACCATGGATTTTGAGAAAGGATCTGTTCTTCTGACTCTAGACTACTGCATATCGTCCTTGAATGGAGATGGAAGACATGTTGGCATTATTGAGGTGAAAGCCTGTCTTTTACTAAATGGACTGTAATACTTGATAGAGCTGAAGACCAATGACATTCTTTATAGAATTACTCTTAAAAAATTGTTCCATCCCCAAAATAGCTTTAGATAATAAGAAAATTATAAATAAATAGTATGCTGTAACCTAAATAGTCCCTTCTAACTGCTGTAGCTTATTTCTAGAACATACTGAAATTTTAACAATTTAGAAATACAGAGGAATACAGGAAGAAAAAGAGAAAAAGTGCAAGAGAGTGGAGTTGTATTTTGTGGAGCTCCTAAGTGTGTAGAGAAGGTTTTTTTTGACTAAATTAGTTGACAGTAAACTTTGTTTTATGAAATCATTTCTTGGCAAAATGGGTCTTCTTTGTATGATATTTTTCTTCCACAGAAGGATAAGAAGAAACAGACAAAATCTGATTAGGCATAAATTCATTAACCAAAATTGTGATGTGATGAAATCTAAGTTTTCTAGAGATCTGTCTATTTGTCTTGATGAACAGCTATGTATCTTTGGTTCTAATTTAGTTCACAGATGGCTTCAAGGGGCTGTGAGAGCAGAATTATTTAATCTTGTATTGTTAGGAAGGTATCTAGTGGTGCCATTAGTTGTTTAAATACTTGGGATTTATGGGTCATATGTTTTACTATTTATTTATTTGTTTATAAAAAAAAACCCAACAATATCAGGTCTTTTTTTCTCTTCAAGATTCTTTCCAGGAAACTTTTATGTTCTGTGGAGCAAGATGTCAGTGGCAGTCTTTGCTAGAAGAGTACCTAGAAGACTTCTATTCTCACTGACCTGGTTACATCCCCAGACCTGGCTTAGAAGGAGCTGGGAAGCAGACCAGGCTGTGCATGCATTTGCATAACTATTGATGTGAATGTCTCCATTTAAAAGAGCAATTTAATGTTACACTAATATCAGTGTTCAATTTCTTTTGAGCTCTCTAAAACTGCCTCATTGGTCATAGTGCAGTTTGTGAGGAGGCAGTGTTTGACTAGCAAATTGGGACTTATTTTAGGATAATTTAAATTCTCATCATAGTAGACAATTTCTGAGGACTGAAAAGGCAAGACTTTTCCGATAATAGATTATGTGTTACAGCAACAGTGCTTAAAGGATCTGACTTAAAATAAAATTAAATCCTTGTAATACCTCTCTTTTGATTTAGTATTATAAAAATAAATTTAGTTGCAGTTACAGTCTTGAAACACCCACATTATATAACCATATTCAAGCTGGCAGGATCCTCACCCACGGTTCAAAAATAGTGTTAATTAAGACTAGCAGGAAAATATAAAAACTAAAATGAAGAAAATCAGGAACAAGACAGAACTGTCAGTAATTTTTCTGAAGTGACCTTGCTTGTCTTGGTAGCTGCTGGCTCCTCCCTCCCTGTTTCTACCAGGCTGAAACCCCCTGCACATCTTAAATAGGTGCAAAAACTTCCTGTACTCTTACAAGATGCATAGACCATCCTCTGTGATGTAGCTGAAGAAAAGAGCAGGTACAGTGTTGACAATCAGACAAAAGAGTGTTCAGGACATGAAATGATTCTTCTCAGATCTTGTCTGGAGGCCAGAATCAGCTCAAATCTGGCTCTGCCTATCCACAAAGCTGTAGGCAGCCTTATTCCAGCTGCCAGGCTTGCTGGCAGCCAACAGCCTGATTCCTCAAGAAGAGGCCCTGGGGCATCTCCTCTGCCTCACACCAATCTCATGGGATCTGTGTGGAAGCAGATGGGGTGAATGGGAGCAGTCAGGCAAGCCAGAGAGGTGGATCTGTGCAAATTCTGGTTAATCTACCCTTGATCACCATAGTGCGTTCAAGGTGAACACACAGGGCTCAATTTCAGGGGCTCCAATTGCTTTACCCCAGACCCAGCCCTGCCTATTTTCCAGACTGGCACATTTCCACCTACCTTCAGGAGTCTGATACATGTCAGTGTTGACCTATGGCTGACGAAACAACCCCTGCTTTAAGAAGTGTTTTAGCCTCAGTTACTAACTAATGAGAGTACTGCATGCAATGATGGAAGAAGGAACACACAGCCCCTGATAAAAACATGCTGCCGCATCTACTTGGTTGTAAAAGAACTTCTATAAACACTCATTTTAACTGAGTAA
>VYZS01059903.1:0-12294 GCA_013400695.1 Neodrepanis coruscans
GGGGGGAAAAAAACCCAACAAAATAAGGTATTTACAGCTGCAGTGAAGCCCCCTGTGTCTCTTGGTTTATTGTCAAACATCAGTCAGAAAATTATGCTTTTCTGTGGAACATAACTGCAGAGAACTGAAAGAATTAACCCAGACAAAATCGTGTAAAGTCTGCTTTAATTAATGAATCGTTACTTCCCCACACTTCACGTGCACGGGTTTCCACGGGCGATGCCGTAAGGGCTGGTGAATTCCGAATCCCAATTTTGGTGGCTGTAGAATATCCCCTGTGCCGGCAGAGGGCGGTGCCGCCGCCTCCCCATCCCCTTTGCCGATGGATGAGGTGGAACAGTCCTGCCTGGAACACTCAGGTGGGATCTGCTCCGTCTTCCCGTTAAAAAAAACCGCTGAGACAAAATCCTCGTATTTACACTAAACATCCATGTGCTGACTTCCAGGTGTTTAACCAGATCAAATATTGAATATAAGATACAGCCTCTTAAAAGAACTTTTAAAGTCGGTGTACTCTTCCTTTCAAACACAAATCCTGGTAATTTCCCTTTAGCACATGTGCAGTTGTTTTGGCTTTTTTGTTCCTGTGTGTAGTAAAGGGGATGAGAATGCAGCTTTCCTTTCTTTTCTCTCCTTTTTTTTCTCCAATTACCTGTTTTTGATTTTTCTAATATATTGAGTTAATAAGAACACTGAAAATTCTTCTTCAGGTGCCTGACAGCTCAGGGGCTTAATAATTGACTTGCTGGGGACCAGGACTTTGTTTTTATCCAAGAAAAATGTATTCAGCCTCTCCACCAGTGAGCCCTGCTGGCAGCACGTATTTCCACCAGCAACAATCCACAGTGACTATGAGTAAGTGACTGGGGTGAGTCACTCCTTATTCTAAGAAAATGCAAACTATTTCTGAGGTTGGGATCACAGTCACACACGAGGCTGCATCTCCAGCTTTCAAAAAGTGGTAGGAGCAAAAAGGGAGAGGAGAATTGTTATTGCTCCTGCTTCTAAGTTTGTTGGGTTTGGGGTTGTTTTTTGTACATTGCCCAGTCAGATTTAAGAGCTTCTCTGCCTGTCAAATGCCTAATTCAGGACAAGGGCTGGAATAAATATCTGGTGGCCTGCGTGTCAGTCTGCCAACTCCTCTGTGCTGAGAGCAACAATAACAGACCCCTGCTGACATCAACTGCCTTGGAATGCAGTTGTTGCTAATGCTATTTTATCTGTGGAGTGATGGCAAGATTTCAGTCTGAGATCTCAGCAAACTGAGAGTTGCCTCTGCAACTCTGACCCAGCAGATGCTCCTGGGTCTTTGCTGCCACTTGCTGTTCGCAAAGGTGGAAGAGCTGAGGTTTGGCAGTCCTGCCCTTCAGAAGCAGCTCTGTTCTTCCACTGCAGGAAGAAAAGTTTAAACTGTGGAAAAGCTAGAAATGGTTAAGTTAGTAGAAATTTGACTGAATTGCTTCCTGCTACTCTATGCAGAATGATTTAAATTGCACAGAACTACAGTGGTACAGCAGCAAAGAGAAGCAGCTGTAAGTTTGCAGGAAAAGGAATTCACTAGCCAACAATATTTCACAGATCTCTTCTGTTTCTAAATCTATTTTACAGCAGAGCAAACTGAGACATAAGAAAGTTATCCAGAGACATTCAGAAAGTAGCTGGCAGATTTTACCTGGAGCCTGGGAATCTTCATGTCCATTCCTCTAGTTAACCCACCTCTGCTCACAATTATCCTTTTTCTGAATATAAGATTATCCCAGGAGTATTGAAGCTCTTCTGTGATAAGGTATGACAAAGATTTCAGCAAAAAAAACTTGGGGAAAGTGCAATTTGGGGAAGAAGCACTGTTAGTCAAAGCAGAATTAATTATAATTAATGGAGGTTAATTGTGTTCACTTATATTTGACCTACAGAGAAAAATGTTGGGACTTAAGAACTAATGGGAAATGCATTAACCCTTTGGCCTTCAGAGGATCATGTTGGGAGAAAAGTCTGAAGGGATCAGGGGACCCCTCCTCAGGGGGTCCTGAGTACCCAGTGATATTGGAAACTTGAGAAAAAAGCATTCACAGGAACACTCAGGCTACAAGTGTGCAGAGGAGTGGGTTGTGTTTGGAAAATCTCATTGATCCAGGGAATGGCAGTGACATGAGTTGGGCAGAAGCTCAGTATGTGCACAGAGCTAAGGAAGGATTGATTTGCTGTGGGTTTTCATAGCACTTCCTATGGCTTAAGGGTCAGTGGATTGCAGTCCTGTCTCTGAGTGCAGAGCACTGTCTGTCTCAGCCTGGCTCCAGGAAATGGAGGCTCTTCCCCAGAAGCCAGAGGATTTCGTGGAAGAGCCATGGCTTCTTTCCAGGTTGCAGTTCACCCACTGCCCCAGGGAGTGTCATTAGTGGGAGGGAAGTGAAGTTGGGGTTTAAAGGGATGAGGAGAGGAGTGAAAAATTAGAGAAGGATGGAGAAAAATCTTGCTAATTATTACTAAGCACAACTTGCCTGACCACATTAAAACGTTGTGCTGATAATTTAAATA
Organism: Neodrepanis coruscans; assembly: GCA_013400695.1. NCBI lineage: Eukaryota > Metazoa > Chordata > Aves > Passeriformes > Philepittidae > Neodrepanis > Neodrepanis coruscans. The sequence goes on from VYZS01059903.1 coordinate 2,536, forward strand.
AAACAGCGGGCCAAGTCCAGAAGTGATGTATCAATGCTGTGTCAGGGAGGGAGTTTCAATTGACAGACACACTGAGAGCAAAATCAATGGCACAAAATCAATGGTTTCCCTGTGAAGGAGGTTGGATCACACTTAGGAGCTCAACAAAAGAGGCAGTGCACTGAGGAATTGTTCTCCTTCATATCTCTCTCAATTTGCATTGCAATGGGAAATGAAAATCATGGGGTCATCTTTCAAAGGTGGTCTTTATAGATATAAACCGTGGGGGTCATATGCATATGTATAGTGGGAAGTTTCCTAATTTGTGCTCTGTAACAGATGCCTTTGTGTGCAGGTTCACAGGGGTAAAACAGCTGTACCACCAGGAGTCTAATAATGCTCTGTGGGCACGTGAAAGATTGGAGGTACAAAGTTATCAGAAAACCCTGAGTAATCTCCAAAATCACATTTCCACCATCCCAATCACTTCATTTTTGCCCACTATATGAAACAGATGTAAAAATAGCTCTTTCATCAGTAGATTGCTACACATATTTGGGCTGCAGAGGCTCAATTCTGTTCAAAGCAATACTGTGAAATCATTTGCTCAATGTGCTGGTAATCAGAAGCAGCACTTTCATGTTACGTAGCCCTCTCTGCTCCCACCCCCAGCTCCCTTTCCCAGTTCTGAGCAGGAAACGACACTTGGATGGAGCTCAGCTCACTGACTTTCTGGAGAGACTCTCTAGGAATGAGGAGGGACTTGAATTCTCTCCATATGTCATTTCCTTTCCCCTAATGGCTAAAAAACCCCCTTTGCTGCAGTTCATACAACTCACAATAGAGAGAACATTAGCAGGGCAGGGGGATGGGGCAGACAGGACATCCACATTCCACTTCTGAAGAGCTGCTTTGCAAACTTGGACTTGAATTAGGCAGGAATTTTTCTTCCATGTAGAAATGCTGTTTTATGTCCTTTCTGGACCTGAAGCTATTGCCCATCTGTACTTGAGTGTGTATCAACACCTGCAGGCTGGGGCCAGGCAGATTAGGGAAGGAAAACATAAGTACAGGGGGAATAGTAACAACTTTGCAAGATGTAAATTAAGACAGAAAGGAGAAACAGAGGAGATTGAGGAAGACTGACAATGGGGATGTAATAATTTCTAATAAATCCAGTTTGGATACAAATAATCCTAAAAATGACTTGGAAAAATCAGATTAGCCCACTCCTGCAACCAGCTTTTGCCCAGACTACCTTTAAAAACTTTTCTGTTCAGCACAACCAGGAGCATCTGTAGATCTCCTACAGTGCTGCAGAATACAGAACTTGAGCTGTTGTACTGCACAGTGGATTTGCAGCTGTCAACAGAATTCTGTGTGCTGTAGTTACAAACAGAAAAAAGCAACCCAGGGATAAGCATGACATAAAATAACCATTTTAACTAAAGGGAAAGCTTATTTCCTCATAGCCAACCCAGTGTGGATTAGACCCAAATTGGAACATAATGTCTTTCTAGCAACATAATCCAAATGTTTGTTAAATTTGTAGCAACCAAAGTGTGCAACACGCTTTGCAGAATAAATGAGAGGTGACATTTGCTCAGAAAACCCCGAATTTTGCAGTCAATGAATGAGTTACATGTGCACAGAGGGCTGCATGTGTCTGCTTGATGGTTATATCTGATTGCAGAGCCAAGCCCTCCCCTCTTTCATTAGACAAAGTTGCCTAATTAGACCAGTTGTCCCTGAATTCTACTGCTAAAGGGAAAAGGAGAAACCCACCTTTCCTCCAGTTCTATTTTAAAGGGTTTCAGGTCTGGAATAAAAGAATGATTCAAGACACATGGTGACAGATTTTGCTTTAGGTTACTTTTAGCACTTCACTAGACCCACTAACCTACTTAAATATCTGTGCTGCTCTTATCTGGCATTCAACCTTGCTTTGTAATTTCTAGAATGAAATATTTTAGAAGTATTTTTAGAGAGAACTTTATCTTAAATCCTCTCAAATTGATTTCACAGTGGACTCATGGGTTATCCTGCTAAAAGAAAGCATAAAAGAAGCCAGTACAGCCTGTGGATGAGTTAGCTATTTCTGCAGCTCAGGAAATATTAGGAACTAGAGGGTTTTTTTTTTTTTAAAAAAAAGTTACTGCTGTGTTTTTTGAAGCTGCTAATGCTTTTTTGAGCTTATTTATGGATTTAGTTTTCATGTAGCATGTTTAAAAATGTCTCCAGACTTTATGTAAGACAAAGCAGAGTGTTTCCAAAGCTGGACAGGCTCCTTCAGCAATTCCCAGAAGGGTGAGGAGATGTGGTTTGCACAGTCTGGGACAGCTCATCCGACTCTGTGTCTGCTTCCCCATGGCAGAAAATAATCATCCTGTGGGGTTAAGGCTTTGTGAGCTATTTTTGTCTTTGAACCTTGCAGATTCAGCTACCTGTAGAAGTACACAATCTTATTATAATCTGAGAAGTTTCCTGGAATTAATCTTGCCTCTTGAATGGAAATATTTGGAATAACTTGTATGAGACACTTGGAAAAAACTTCCACTTGCTTGAAGAAACAGAAAAAATCAGAACTCCCAGGTGAGGGCTGTTTTAAGTGGCTTTCTCTGCAAACATCAGATGGCCAAAGGAATCTGCTGCCAGCCCCTTGCCTATCAATATCTGTGCTTATCTCTAACAGCCACAGATTGGAATGGGATAAATTGGTCCTCTTAAACCCCATCATAACCCCTGACATGTGGAATTCTGTAAAGCTGGAAATGTTAATCCCTGAATATTTAGATAACTAATGATGGCCAGTGAGAAGCAGCCAATTATGCCAAAAGTATTAAGGCTTATCAGATCATGTTCTAGGGATTTTTGGGAGCCAGGAAAGCATCTCTGCTTTGCATGGCTGAAAGGTGCATCATGGAACATTTTTTCCTTCTTTCAAAGCATTAAATAGTGGCTGTGGCCCAGGCAGGGTGTGAACTGGGCAAACCCAGAGATTGGTTTAACAAGGCAACTCACCTGCCAATGTATCACTGTTGATCAACAGTGTCTAAGGGGTGAGTTTGTAGTTTATAGCAGCAGGACTGAGTCAGCTTCTGGCATCCCCAGCATCATTAAAACCCAGAGACACCTACAGCACAGCAGGTAAGAAAGATTAGAGAAGGTTTGGTTTCCCTTTAGTGGCTAAATAATATGGCTTGGTCAAGGACAGTGCTGTGTGTCAGCTCTCCTAAATACTTGTTTGGGCTGAGGTTCTTCCCTGTAAGCACCTCATTTGTCTGAGCTGGGACAACACACTCTGGGTTGAGTTGAATCAGGCACTACCTGCAGACAGATGCTGTGGGACAGTGCTGAAGTAAATTCTTGATGCAGGTCACTCAGAGCAATGTCTTGTTCTCTAAGGTCTTCTAGGAACCTGTTTGTACCAGTCAAGGAAATCTAAGGAGGAGATTCTACAGTTGCTTCATTCCCAAAGCAATGTGAGAAAGTCCTGCAGAGCAGTTGCATGAGAGAACATGTGGTTCTTCAGGAAACCTTGGTCATTTCAGTTGGAATACTTAAAATGTAGCTCTCAAAGCACCTGACGAAGCCAATTATCCAAGAGTCTGGTAAGGAATTGTATTACCAATAGTGTTTTATGGATAAATAAATGGAAATCATTGAAGAAAAAAAGGAAATATTTTTCAGAAAAAGACCTTCTTTTTGCCCCAGGACTTTAGGAGATGTAGTTTGTATTATGAGTCAGCATTCTCATTGATTCTGAATGTAAGACAGGCCAAGGAAAGTATTTTAGGCCTAAGATACATCACTGAGCTTGAAGGCTGAAGCTCTGCTCTGTGTGTTGGGCTGTTAAATGCTGTGCCACACCTGTCCTTGGGTCCTGGGCTGTGAGACAAGGTACCTCCTGCAGCACAGAACTGTGTTGGCACGAGCCACACAAGGGCTGGGACATGGGGGTCATCTCCAGCCTTCTGCCCAGGTGCCAGGACAGACTCACCCCTCTCAGAAAGAGGATTTCAGCAACACCTCTATTCATTCTGTGTTCAATGCCTGTCTCTAAAATCTGCCTTTTCTTCTTCTCCTGCAGTTTCATGGGGATAGTGCTGCCCTGCAGGACATGGTGAGGAAATAACATGGCTAAAGAGCTGCATGGAATATCTGTGCATCAGTTACTAATCTGCTCTGGATGGATGGACTTAGAAGTTATCTTAGTGACTAACCACTGGAAAATCCTGTGATATGGGAGCTCATGCATTTTTTTGTAGCCACAGCTGCAGTCATTTCCCTTCAGAGACACATCATTTCCCCAAGACACATCCTGTCTCAGAGGGCCACGGTGTCTCTGCTCCAAGCTCTGTCCCCTGTCTCAGGAGCCAGAGTATGGGTGGAGATTTCCTTCCTAGTTTCTTCTCCTGAAAAGCTTCATCTCCAGCTCCAGCTTGAGAAATGGATTGAATCTTGACCTCTTGCACAAACATTGTCTGTGCATGCCAAAGGGAGTCTGAGTGAGAACCAGAGCCCCTGTCTAGACATGTTTCTTCATCCCAGAACTCTGATAGGTATGTCTTCCTCTGCTGGGATAACTCCCTTGGTCTCTCAGCAGCAACAGGGACAGAGTAAAACCAGATTTTTAAGCATGTGCATCTCAGTGCTTTAATGTAGTTTGTTCTGTTCACCAGCAGAGCAGACAATGCTCCAGCCTGACAATTTTCATAATATGCAAAGGAAAAAAAAAAAAGGAATATTGTACAAAGTGGAACTTTCTGTTCCTGGTCTTTCTTGCTGAAATGCAGAAGCACTTTGTACATGACTGCAGTAGAGTTTGATCCCTTTGTACAGGAGAACATCTGGGAATGCAGCAGGAAAGGCATCCCCACAGAGGACAGGATTCCATTCAGGGACAGGACAAAAATGTGATGGATCTGCAACGAATTTAGCAAGTACTTTAGTGCAGTAAGAAGTTATGATTGGCTTAGGGAAGGCTTAGAAGGAAAACTTGTGCCAAAGAGCAGAGTGGGAGAACAGTGGCCATTGCAAGCAGAGCTGTTGGTGGAGCAGAAATGCTCTGAGAGGGAATGAGTTAATCAGGCAAATTAAGAAAGAGGCAGGAGACACTGGTGGTAAAATGTTCATCACTCTTCACAATTTCTTTTTGTTAACTTATATATTCTTGTGCCACATTAACAAAATTTACCAAAAAAAGGAAATATTGATGTTATAAGAAAGGGAACAGACTTCCATAAATATTTCAAATTGATTTCTTTTTACAATAAATCAGACTTCATAAATTTAAAAATTAAAAAATGCAATTAAAAATTTAGGGGTTGCCTAGGTGCATAGTGCTGCTACACTTCTCAGAACTGCACCATTAGGTGGCAAAATAGGCATTTAGCATTGACAGCTGCACATCCAATAATGGAAATACATCACAGGGAAAAAGGAAAGGGAGGTGTAATTCTCTTCTGATCATCTTTAGCTCCATGATCTCTAGGAGTGGTGTCTATAATTAAACCATCTCAGGCTCTGGAAGTTTAGAAAATGGTGACTAGTAGAAAGAAATACAATCCAGATAATTTTAAATATCTTTATTTTTTAAAATTGCCTCAGAAAAATAGCTTTAATCTTTTAATTTAGTCACAAAAGCTTAATAATAGGGTCAGAGCTCTCTTGCTTTCTTGATATCATTACAGAAGCTGGGGAAGAATGTGACATAACAGCAGCCAGCTCTCATTACTGCTGAAGGAATGTGCTGTGATTAAACCTCTATACAGAAAGAAGTGGAATGTAATTCTTAAATGCTGATGTGCTCTGAACACGTACCACATGCTGAGGAATGATTTTTCCAGTATATTCTTCCATTTCTAAAGATGGGGAGGGGCTCACCTCTAAAAAATTAACTACAGCATTCTTCTGAAAAGAAACACTCTTGGATAAAGATGTTTTTTCACACTTCCCACTGTCCAAACCCACGAAATCCTTTGAGAACTATCTGTGAACACAAAACCTTCTTTTTCATCCTCTTGGGAAATGCGAGAAATCAAAACCTTTTTTTTTCTGCAGCCACAGACCAGAAAAAAATTCTGTATATCTAAATACTATTTCAAAACTTTCACTCACAGGATACTTCAAAACTTTCTCTCCTAGGATACCAACTATTACATCGTTTTGTCCTTATGGACTCCCCAGCCACCCTACTGGTGTCCTAAAGGTGCCCAAACTTGCCCCTTCTCCGTGGATTTCCTCCAATCCTTTGGATGGAAGGATGTAACCTCCTGGCTGGGGAAGGCTGGATGGAATTCCCTCCTGACCCAGCAGCAAGGCTGTTATCCAGAAGTGAGCTGTGGGGTGATGCAAGGCACTCCCATCCCTCTGGATCCAAGCTGGCTGCCTTTGTTGCTCAGTGATATCAGCCCAGAGGGGAACAGGGAGCACTTGTCAGCAGCTGAGGATGGTATTTGCTTCTTCCCCTCACAGGATCAGCACAGCATGAAGCCTCCTCTCAGCCCTGAAATTCTGCATAAGCACAGTATTTACTGTAAACTCTTGGCTTCTAAAGCCTAAAGCACCATCAGTGAGATATCAGGTAACCCGAGGATGTTTGAGGACTTGGCAGACAGCACTGGCTGGGAGTGGGTCATAATATTCCTGTGGAATTCCTTGGTTGGGAAAGCAGCACTTTCAGCCATCAGGTGCTGTCAGCATCTCTGATCCCCCACTTCTGCTGCAGTTTCTGGTGCTCTGAGAGGCTCCTGCACCTGCAGATCTTGCACTCATCCCTCATGGAGCTGCTCAGCTTAAATCTTCCTTGGCAGTTCTCCTCAGTGAGGGGGAGTGGAAATCCTCATTTCCCAACAGGACTGGGACACAAACATCTGTGGGACACCCAAGGCACAGTCATCTAAAGCTGATGTGAAGAGAGAAGGGGAGCTCTTTGCAGGTGCTGCCTTTGTCTGTCCAAGTGCAGCCTGATCCAGGTCATCCTACCCATGTTAGGACCTAATCCTGCCCTAACTGGGACATGGCCCTGCTGAGAGCTGGAGCCCCTCCTCTCCCCCCCTGTTAAACACACATTAAACACTGTCCAGGACTGTCCTACACGTCACTGATGCATTTTGGATGCATTAGTGAAAATGCCTGACATGTTTGTTGTTTAAAAATCAATCAATCAAATCAAACACTGCACATATTAAAAAAAAAAAGCCCATGCACAGCAGTGGCAGCAATCCTGCAGACAGCACATTTTATACAGTGACCCAAATAGTCACTATATATATATACACATATATATGTGTCAGTTAATGCTCTAATTGCTCACTTGCAATATATCACAGCATTTTCACTGAAAGGTGAGCAGCTTGTCCAAAAATCTTGGAAAAATTTATAGTTCAGCCAGTTGCTCTCTGCAAAGCACCATGAAACTAAGTGTGTTTTGTGACCTTTAAAAGCCACTTTTAATGAAAGCATTAAAATGTTCATATAACCATGGAACAATGAAATACTGTATTTAATCCCAAAGGGTGTTTTTAAATATTGGCACTGCAATTAATGTCTGACACACTAGTTATCCATTAGAAAAAGATCATGGAGCAAGAGTTCTGTGTTTAACATAACATTAAATACTTCTGTCAAATTATATCACTGTTATTGAATGCTGGCTCCAGAGAGCTCTGCAAGACCCTAGAAATCAATAATCACCACATTAGGAAAAATCTAGAGCAACCTACAAGTATGTTAGGCATGTGAAAAGCAGATTTATAATTTGTTTTCCTACTCAGTTCAGCAGTGGCCAGGTAATGTTGCAATATTTGCAAACCATCAGCCATTTGCTTTATATAGTTGGTTTAAGAAAAGGATAATAACCTGGCTGTGTGAATTTGTAACAGATTGGAATTTAATAGTATGACCTTCAATTACAAAGGCTGATTTTTCTTTTTTTTTTTTTTTTAATGAAGGAATCAGGACACCTGGAATGTCTTTGAGGTGTGTGTGAATTTACATAACCATGACAAAGGAACTGTTTAACTCTTTCAGTGCAACATAAAGCCATATTATCAGCAGACATATTGTGCCCATGTTCTGTAGTAAATGAAGCTTTGTTTCAAATTCTCTTTATTTTGGGATAGTGGCAAAGCCCTGAATCAATGTTTTCTCTTGTGCTCTGTCTGTGCTGGGAAGGAGGAACACTTGCTAGTTGTGTGTTAAAGCAGGAAGGGATCCCAGGGCTCCTCTGCTCCCAGCTGAAGTGACATTGGAACAGCAGGAATTGGGAATTCCCACCTGGAAGAACCTGGTGACTCTACATATACCTGTGGTAAGCAAGGGGCCCATTTTATGGAAGGAAAGCTTTAAGAACCACAACCCACTTCCAAGGCCTTCAGTGGGTACAAAATCAGTTTTCAACTCAGGTTTGAATGAACAAGGCCCAGGCTGTGCCAGGCTGGGACCTCTCCAGACACAGTTCTGGCTCAGCTCAGGGTGTGAAGGAAACCTGGGCTGTGTAGGAGCCACATCATCAACTCTGTGAAGCACAAGTCACCCTCTCATCCCACTCCATGGGCTGGAATGCTGATCCCTGCCTCCCCATGTGATAATCCCTGACAGGTGACCTCAGCAGGAAGAAGCCAGAGCAATGACAGGTCTGAACGAGCACAGAGCATGAGCTGGGCTGTTAGTAAGAGAAGGTGTGTGGTGTATTAGCTCAGCCTTCTGAGGTAACCTCTGCTGGGTAACAACCCTCAGAGCTCTGCCACGAGCTTTTCCCACCCTCGAGGCCCCTCTGACCCTGCAGAAAGCTGTCCAAGACTCTGCTGCTGTGTGGAGCTCCCCTCAGTTTGTAGTGCTGGGGAAACTCTGGAGAGTCACCTTTCCTGCAGGATGGGAGTTAAATTAGGCTATATGGCATGGATGCAAGGCATTTTTCTATCTTTTTATTATTATTCTGAGAATGGCAGTTCACAGAACGGGGCTGCGGATTTCTACACAGTGCAGATAAGGCCTGAATTGGTCCAAAGTTTAAGAGTTTCCAGGGCCTGTCTGTCACACCCTGTCCATGAGGAATACTGTGCTGGAGCAGAGTTGCTCCTGAGTGTGACCACACATCTCAGAAGGGCTTCTAATCCTCCCCTTTCTTCCCCACTTGTACTCTTGATTCTCTCCTCCCCACTGCCCCCACAGCTTCACTGTCATCCCCCTCCCCATCCCAGCTCCCCTGCTCACCACCAAGGCCATTCCCCGCACCATTCCCAGCCTCCAGCTCTCCCAGGCCATGGCCATTCCCCCTGTCCTTCCAGGCCCCCAAATCTCCCAGGCCATGGCCATTCCCCCTGTCCTTCCCAACCCCCAAATCTCCCAGGCCATGGCCATTCCCCCTGTCCTTCCCAACCCCCAAACTCTCCCAGGCCATGGCCATTCCCCCTGTCCTTCCAAGCCCCCAAATCTCCCAGGCCATGGCCATTCCCCCTGTCCCTCCAGGCCCCCAAATCTCCCAGACCATGGCCATTCCCCCTGTCCTTCCCAACCCCCAAACTCTCCCAGGCCATGGCCATTCCCCCTGTCCTCCCAATCGTCCAGCTCATGGCCATTCCCCGCATCCCTTCCGACCCCAAACTCTGCCAGGCCGTGGCCATTCCCAGTCCCTCAGGCCATTCCGCTGCCCCTCAGCTCCCCCATGTCCCGCTGTCCCCGCTGCCCATCCCCGCCCTGGGTCCCCCCTCCGGCTCCGCCGCCACCTGACGCGGGTCCCTCCATCCCGCCGGGCCGAGGCGGAGGCTCGGGGCC
>VYZS01059904.1:0-31024 GCA_013400695.1 Neodrepanis coruscans
AAAAACCCACCAAAAAACCACCACAAGATCAAACCCCCACCAACCAACAAAACAAAGCCATATGTGCTTCATTTAAAACAAACAAGCCCAGATTAAAACAGTCCTGTATATTTCTTTGGAACAGGACTGGTTTATGGCATCCCAGCAATGCATGGCAATGTCTTTGTTGCTTTAGTGAGCTGGTAAGGTCTCAGATGTGCTCCAAGGAGCACTTTTCTATGTCCCTTAGGAAGCACTGTCTAGGAAATGGGGAAAGTGATGCAGGAGATGTTTTGTGACACCTTCGAAAATGGTAATTTGTGGCTATAAGTGTAGCTGCTTTTCGCAACTTTGTCCAAGTTTCCATGAGTCTGCTCTAAATCCTAAAATCCTATAGTACAACCTACTGCAATGGCTTCCCTCTGTTCCAACACAGATGTCCCGCACAGGGATAAAAACAGATGGAGACTGCCTTCAGTTGCTTTTAGTTTTATTCATTCTTTTGGGTTTTCTTCTTTATAGTATTTGAATAGGATGGTCTTTTTGTCTCCTGTTCCTTTAAGAACCCTTGTGACAGTTTAAAGGGGTCGACAATCTGCCTACATAAGGGCATGTGTGCACATAGCCCACCTATTCTCCTGATGACTATATAGGCTATTACATATGCATTTATTAATTGTATCACATGTCTAGTTTTCTCTGTGTGAAAAGGATAGAGGTACCTATCAACAGATATAAATGCCTAGTAAAATGCTATGATGTGGTAGAAGGGCTCTTAGCAGGAGATGTGTGGGAAGTACTATTTGTTATGGCTGTACCAACCTTAACTAGCCCAACTGTGATGATCCCAAGCTGAAGAAACCTTTGTACCACACAGTATTTTCCAGCTAATTATATATATTTGTACATCTGGGCGTGTGTGTGTGGACAAGTGAGATCATCCATTCCTGTGAGAATTTTTAACCTATCCAGAACATTTTTCCTCTTACTAGCTCCTTTCCAGGAGCTCAACAACAACAATAGGGCCAAGAGCCTTCCCTCTCATCTGATGTCTGCTGTTCAGTGTCTGCTCTGGGGTGTGTGCTCTGGGCACTCTGCTGGTGTCACCTCCACAGACTGGTCCAGCTTGAGTCTACTGCATTTCCAAACTCAGATAACACTGGAAGTTTTCAGGCCAGCCTGGCTGCTGGCTGGGTTCTTGCCAGAACTGGGAAACTGGAACCAGGAAAACAAATACTTCATTTTTTTTCCCCTTTTCTTTTTGTCTGTCTGAATATGAGAGAAAAATGACAAACAAAAACTCTAGAGTTTGAGCTATCTGTCATGCCTCAAGCTGTGTAGTCAAGGGTCTAGGTCACCTTTAATTCAAACAGATTTTTTTCTATAGTTTTATTTGAAAAATTCTATTTTAGTGCTTGTTTAGAAGTTTTGGAGTTGGTTTTTGTTGATTTTTGATGGGTTGGTTTATATAGGGGTTTTTCTTTTTGAAAATGGCATTATTATTTTTTCCTTCCCGTATTTTCTTGGATCAGAAGGTTCACTGAGATGCCAAACTATGGCTGGCTACAGCTTCAGTACATCTTGTAATAATGCAGGCCATGACATGCCAGAGTGATGGAGCGTGGTATGTACAGTCCAGGAAAGATGTGACAGATTAACACTGCTGATAATGTTCACCACTCCGGATCTTCTACTAAAATCCCCTTCTTCCAGGTAGTTTAACTCTTGAGACACTGATATAGTGAATACCTAAAGAAAACAGATGCTTACAGACAACTACAGGAGTGGTGGACAGTCAGAGTATTTTGTGCTCCATCAGAACAAGATTTCTTAATTGTAGAACTGAGCAACCGTAGAAATATGAGTCACTCTTTACTAGCAGGGCAGCCATAATTTCTGTTCAATTTCTGTGTAATTTCAGGCAGTGTGCTGGCTGGGATCTGCATCCTGCCCCTGTTTCCACAAGGAGTATGAGGAATACTGAGCAGCACCCACCACAACATGCTGCTGTTCAACGTGGGACAGCTCCAAAATACATCCCTCTGTCCTTGGTCAGAAAGTGCATTCATAGACTTCCTGCTCCTCCTATTCATCATCTAACCTTCTGCACCCAGAAAACACAAAGTGTTGTGCAATGTCTGCAAAAGTTACATAACATAGGCCAGGCCTTGCAAAGGTACTTTAGTTCTGTCTTGGTTTGAGGGATATAAGCAGGTTATATTAATAGTTCTGCTTTGGGTAAGTTGTTCATGAACTAGTGAGAGTCCTACAGCCCTGCTCTACAGGCCAGCCCACAAGGGAAGGAGGCAAGCCTGCATTATAGGATTGTTACTTCTTAACCTGAAAGAAGAAGATTGTTGAGGAGGAAGAGGTGTTATTGCTGAGTGTAAGGCATCCTTCCAAAGGAAGCTGCACTATCATCTGATGAAGTCTTAACCTTGTGAGTTGGCAGTGAAAGCTGATTGCTGTACTCACCAGGCCTATGGCTTCCTTTGTAGTCTCTTTCACTCACTAAATGTTTATAACATCTGTCTGGATGGAAGGAGACACTGTAGAGATGGTGTGAATATCAAAATTGCTTAACTGCACTGAATTGGAGTTACTCAACAGCTTCCTCCTGCTCACTGAGCAGTAGGAGGGCTCTTAGTCAAGCTCCATTCCCATTTTTACAACAGCAATTTCCAAAATCTGGAGAGGGAATACAGCTCTCCCTTTATTGAAATAACTAGTGGGAGGAAATTAAAATCCTGCAATGATCATTACTGGGTTGAAAAGAAAAAATCTCCAAGCTCCAGGATGGCCTGCTTGAGTTAGAAAGACAGTGATTTTCCACCTAGCATTGGACATGCTCAGGCCAGGCTCTGGGATGAATTCGTGATTTGGGATAAGAGCCCTGTTGTTCTGGCTTTAAACAATTTATCAGGAATACGCTCCAAANGAAGAAGATTGTTGAGGAGGAAGAGGTGTTATTGCTGAGTGTAATGCATCCTTCCAAAGGAAGCTGCACTATCATCTGATGAAGTCTTAACCTTGTGAGTTGGCAGTGAAAGCTGATTGCTGTACTCACCAGGCCTATGGCTTCCTTTGTAGTCTCTTTCACTCACTAAATGTTTATAACATCTGTCTGGATGGAAGGAGACACTGTAGAGATGGTGTGAATATCAAAATTGCTTAACTGCACTGAATTGGAGTTACTCAACAGCTTCCTCCTGCTCACTGAGCAGTAGGAGGGCTCTTAGTCAAGCTCCATTCCCATTTTTACAACAGCAATTTCCAAAATCTGGAGAGGGAATACAGCTCTCCCTTTATTGAAATAACTAGTGGGAGGAAATTAAAATCCTGCAATGATCATTACTGGGTTGAAAAGAAAAAATCTCCAAGCTCCAGGATGGCCTGCTTGAGTTAGAAAGACAGTGATTTTCCACCTAGCATTGGACATGCTCAGGCCAGGCTCTGGGATGAATTCGTGATTTGGGATAAGAGCCCTGTTGTTCTGGCTTTAAACAATTTATCAGGAATACGCTCCAAAACAACAAATTTCACAAGTCACAACTGAAACTAAATGAACTTTGCTTGGCAGGATCCAAAGATGGAAAAGAAAGGGCAGATCATCAGAAGCAGCCTGAATTCAGAGAGTTGTGTTTTTCTGAAAAACAAAGGAGAGAGAGAAACCCTTGTTAGTTTGTATTTTTTTCCTATCTCATCAATAGAGCCATAAGTATAGGGAAACTAGAACACTGTTCATTATTTGTAAGCATTTATTAATATATCTATTTGTTTTTATCATTAAACAGAGTCTCCACATTTTTACAGCCCTTTCTATTTACCTTCTTGATTATCTGATTGTGTCTATTTCTATGGCATTGGCTGCTACACATAGTCCATCCTTGCATCTATACTGGAGAGCAAAGTTATAGAAAGATCAGTTATTGCACAGATTTACTGCTCCTTATTTGTTCTGCTGTACCCTTGTCTGCTGTACCCAGCCACATGCAAGCCCTCAGCCAGCAACTTTTAAAAGACAGCAAGGACTTAGCTACCTCCCCTGGTCCCAGGACAAGAGCTGGCAAAAGGGAAGTTACCTTATTTTAAGTGGTATGCACTAAAATTACACCCTAGCTCACCTTGCGGTAACTTGCTCATGTAGTCATAGCCTTAAGGCTTTTCTTTAGTATCCATGGCCAGAACATCTAAGCATTTTATGGTACAGCATACACTAAACATTAATTTCAAATTATTGAGAGTATTTTCATGACTCAACAACTTTCTAATGACTGTGTACCTTGTTAAAGTCTTGCAGTTCTTTAATAACAAAGTTTTTCCCTGATCCCTTGGCATTCAAACACTCTGTGTAACTGAAATGAAATGCATAGCTGAAGTGTTTTTTTAGGACACTCAATTTAAAGTGAGCCCAAAGCAGCAAAGGACTCTTTGAACATCTCCAGAGTGGACACTCCCAGAGCTGTCTGTATACAGTTTGAATTAATTATTCCCTTCATGGAAATCGTACAAAATGTCCCTCAGGCTCTTTTTGACTGCCTTGCTGCCCTTTTGTGATAATCCCTTGCTATCCACTGGGCTTTCTGTGGTCCTAAACTTAACATATAAAGCTATTTTTATCTAGGGGTTAGGGTGTGAATAAACGCAGGGAATGTCCCTCAACATGACTTTGTGTTTGTGAGCCTTTCTTCAACTTCATTAAAAATGCTCAAACTTTCTTGCAAGTTGCCTTTGAGCATACTCCAGTGAAATAGCTGCAGCTAGGAGGATTTCATCTCCCATGGGTCACATGAGTCAGCAACCAGCCAAGAGCAAAAGGAAAGCTTGGAGGCAGAATGGAGGCTAGGAGATGGATCCCCTTGTCTCTATTCTTCAGTGCACCATTCCTACGTGAAATGCCCTTGGACAAGTCTCCTTGATACTTGTGGGTAACGTAGGTGTGATATAAGCATTCATCCTGCAGTTACACCAAAGTTGTGCTGTCTGCCTTTGCTGGGCTCAGCTCAACCTGTATAGCTGAGGTTTCAATAGGACCTTAGGGAGATGGGTTCCCAACCCTCCATTAATTTTAAATAGGGACATATGTGACTCCAGGGTTCCTGAAAAATCCAGTCCTAAATGTTTTATATAAAGGATATAAAGGGCCAGGAGAAAAGAAGAATTTTGTTGTGATGAGTCTTTAGTATGGAGGCAATTCAGTAGAGCACTTAGAGAGCCCTGCAAGAAGCCACAACCTCTTATCTTTAATGACCATCATCAAAGAGAGCACACCTGTCAACTGCTTTGTACCAGAATGCCAGCTCAGTCAGGCAGTGGCCAGCTGCAGGTTCCCTGCCTTGCAAGAGCCATGACAAGCTCCACCTGTCAGCCAGACTTCTGAGAATTTGAAAGGTGTGCAACTCCAGCTGTTTCATCATTTAAACATCAGTTGAAAAATAGCTTCTGCTAGACTTATAAAAAAACAACCAACCAAAACACCACAACCAAAACTACCAGAACAAAAACCAAACACCAAAGCCCATGAACTACTGTAACCAGTTTGGGACCCAGCCATGGCAGAGCTGCTGTTTTGGGTCAGTGAAATAGATGTCCTTGGCTGCTGCCAGCTGTGCTGGAGACCATAATTGTCAGGTTTTCTGGTTCAGGTCTCAATACTGCCTGCACCTGTCTGATCTTAGGCTTGCACAGGGGTACTACAGAGACCCACTCCAAGCTAGACTGAGATGAAGGCTGGTTTTAAGCCAACACTAGCTTGCTTGTGAGAGAGAAAAAACACCTATGAGCACCAACACCCCATGTCCTGTGAAGAGTGAATGCACTCTATGTGCATTCAGTGGGCTCTTCTGTGATTAAGAAATGGTGGTCTCAGACATTCTGAGCCCATGAGACCTGTTGTCGGTCAGTTTGGGTCACAGGTAACATGACCAGCATTCTGTCAGGCCATCATCCTTCTTATTTCAATGTAAACACTTCCCACCTGTCCCAAATATGCATGCCATTCTCCAAGACTTTCCAGCATTGCTTGCATTTGCAAAACTTTATTCCCTGCTCCCGCTCCCTGTGCCGCATCTGTTCCCCTCACAGCTGTGGCCACCCTGTTTTGGCTGGCTGACACCCCAGTCCCCTCCTTCCCCTCCAAGCCACGTCCCCCTCCAAGATCAAAATACTCTGTTTTTATTTATTTACCCTGCAGCTGTCAGTGTTGTGTCTGGGTCACTGCACTGCAACATGGACGGACATGCGACACGACAGTGGAAAATCCTTAAAACTGCCAATCCTGGTAGTAACCAACACACACAACACCAACAAATATACCCCTTGGCCATTTGCACATTTGAAAACAACAGGTCCAGGTGATGGAACAAATGATGTTGTTGGAGGCTGGTACAGAGAACCTGGCCAAAACCAGAATTGTGTTTGCCTGTGGTCAGGGAGAAGTGGCAGGGCTGAAAAGAGCAGTTATCCCAGGGCTGCCCACCCTAAAGTTTATTGGCACTGCACAGAAATGCACAAGGCAGAGATGTGGCTTTAGATATCGGAGCTTTGCTGTCTCTTTGTCCCACAGGCTGCTTTTTAAGATGAAGAGAAACACTGTAAATGTCTCAAGATGGAAGATGCTGTTGAAGGACAGGAAGCATCTGCGCTGGTGCATGGTGGAAAAGAAAGGCAGAGCCTGAAATGAGTTTGATTTTCTTCTGTTTGCTGATTTCAAGCTCAGTATGCAGCTTTGGTGGAGGTGAGGCCTCAGCCCTGTTCAGGCACAGCATCTTACAAATACAGGCTGTTACGTGGGCTTACCATGAACCTCTCATTCCTCCATCAGTGCTTAGGAAACTAAGTTAATGTTACAGCAAACTCCAGATGTTGGAGTACCCAACACCCTGCTGCACTGCATACAGAATATTTAGTTGATTGCTTTGGGAAACTGTTGTGTCTTCATGGTCATTGGGAATCAGGGATGAGTTGACTGGCTCGAGGTTTCTGCTGCTATGTCAGCAGCAATTAATTTTTCAGTATGTTAGACCCCATTTTGTAGGCTATCACTTCATATCCTCTACCCCACCAAAATGCAAATGCCTTCTAAAAAATAGCTATAGTCTGCCCACTGCTTAAAGACACTCAACCCATGTTACAGCTATACCACTAACCAGAGCTGTGGTTTCCTGAGCACAAGGAACTGGGTGCAGCTGAAGGCAGTGTTCCCCTGCAGACCTGGGTGTTCACTCCTGCTGGCAGCTGTGATTCAGGCTGAGGTAGGAGCACACCACAGCAGCTGGGTGTGTGGCTGGAAAGAAGGTCCTCTTTGGCTGCCAGCCAGTGCCCCAGACAGGGCCATGGGAGCTGCTCTTTCCTCTGTACCTCCTCAGGGTGTGAGAAGAAAGGGGCATCACTCTTCCCTTTTTAGCTCCAGGATGATGTTAAGAAAGACTGACACGGAAAAATGGATTTTTTTTTCTTCCTCTTTCTCCTTCCCTAAGAATAGCCAGTTTGTACACCTGTTAAAACCCAGAACAATAA
The DNA here is from genome assembly GCA_013400695.1 of Neodrepanis coruscans. Taxonomy (NCBI): domain Eukaryota; kingdom Metazoa; phylum Chordata; class Aves; order Passeriformes; family Philepittidae; genus Neodrepanis; species Neodrepanis coruscans. The sequence goes on from VYZS01059904.1 coordinate 7,498, forward strand.
GTTAACTAAAACCAAGTTGGGAAAAGATCTGGTAGCAGCAAGATGACCAGGTCACAGGTGCCTTTGGTCAACTTTCTATCTGCTAAGCATCCCCTGCCTTTTCACTGGTACCTTCCCAAGCTCTAAAAGGCAACTAGCAGGTACGTCCACAAGAACCTTGATAGAACCTTTCCCTCAGACCACCAGGACATGCTTTTGGCATCCAGGCTTCTGAGAAAGAGGATCATCTATGGCAAATGGCTCCAGGTACATGTTACAGAAGATACAGGGTGTCTGGAGTCTGGCATTTGATGTGGAAGTGGGATTGGGACCCTGAATTAAAGAGTGTATTCGATGGGGACATGCCAGTTACATATTGTCAGTTGAATTGTCACACTGCTATCTCTTCAACCAGGGAGGGATATGCAGGACCTTGAGGGCTGCACAGGGAGGACAGAACATGTGTCACACCCTTACTGCTGTGCACTCCTCAATCTCTGCAGCTAATGTAGCTCATTGAAAATCACATCACAAACCATGTCCTCTCTCCTTCGCCTTTTCCTCCCAACCTTCAGGACTTGACTTCTTACATTGCTGCCTCTTCTGCCAGCTGCAGCTCCACATTGTGGGGCATTGAGGAGAAGAGCAACCTGAAGGTGATAAGAAGATAAGATTCTGTCAATTTGACTCCTTTTTTCCCTCTTGGTATTGGTTCCTTTCTCAAAGGCCTCCTTTGAGAAGACATAACCCCTTCCAAAAGACACAGAAGGTTAAGATCTACATTTATATTTATCTGTTATTGTTCTATAGTGTGTCTAATTGATGAAAACAGCTATTGACAGCATAGCAATTTAGGCAGAACTAGATTGCCTGGAGCTACAGGTTCATATCTCAGCTGTAATATTTCTAGTACTTGCAGCTAAACTTGTAGCTAGCAGCTTGCTGGATGTCCAAAGATTTACATTAATGATATGTTATACAAAAGTATCTCTTCCAGGACAATCTTATTTCTCCTAGTGCAGCACATGCAGTTATTGCTGTCTTCCACCACAGAAGTGGCTGCATGTCTCATTCTGTCTACATATAAATCAGTTTGTGAAACATGTCAAGACTCTCCAGCATGCAAGGCATTACAGAAATGTAAGACAGGAACTGAGCTATGACAAGCAGAGTACATGGCATCGTATTCCATCAGGCAGCAGGGGAAATAGGGATGCAAAATATGTTCTTGAGCTGAATAAGCCATTTGGACAAAATAAGGACTGAGATGAACTTTCATCTCCAAATTTAAACCAAAACTGGATCATAAGACTTCTCACGTTGGTCTGTCACAGTTATCTCATGAAATTATGCCACTTCCATTGCCACTAGCTGTTTTCTAGTGTAGGAGTTTAATTCATAGTTCCAATCACTGTAAAACACCCAAAAATTGAGGCAAAGCAAACAGGAAATCTTCTAGCTCGACTGTAGCAGGGTGAGTCATTTCAATACTCAGTGCACTTACAACCTCAGAACCCAATGATTACTTTTCATTTCTCTTTTGACCTCATGGGACTTTTTATTTTTTGGACCTGCTCTGTGAAAGCATTTCAGATGCAAACATTTTCTTAGGTCTTCTTGCTTCTTCATGATTTGTGGTTAGCATGGTGCTGGAGAGACCCAGCAAAAATCTCTCTGGTTAGCCCAGTGTCACCTAATCTAGTCCAGCTGCAGCCCCTGAGCACCGAATTACAACATCTAAGATTTTTCAGGCCAAGTAGCACCTCATCACATCCAGACACTACCTCCATCTAGAGCAAAGGGAAGAGGGGAGCCACAGCAAGAGGTGGATGATGTGCTCAGGCTTAGTGTCCATCCTTGGGGGAGAGACCCTGATAGTAAAGCAGGGGCAGTCACTATCTCTGCTCTCAGGCAGGAGTTGCAGTAGTGTTAGCCAGAGCCTGAACTCTCCATTCCTTACTGATTACACTGCTGAGTGTGTAGAGCCTTATGCCTAGAGACACTGTTCAGCAGCACGTATCTGCAATCTGTGTTTGTCTTTGCTGTGGAAGGGCTGGTGAGTGCAGTGCTGGCCATGTGGAAGGGCATGCAGAGGGTGATGGCTTTACTGTACTCTGTAGGGTGTACACAGTTCCTTAAAACGAAGAATTTGGCAGCGACAGTGTGCATCAGGGTTTCAGCTTGCCAGATTGGAACTCCCATCAGACTTGCCAGCATAGGTAGCACTGGGTGTGCAGACAGGACAGCTGTCTTCATGTGTAGCAGTAACCCAAGTTCACTCAGCTTCTCAGGAAGGATTTGCTGAGCTCTCTGCTAAGTGGCTGTGAGGCTAGACAGTTCAAAGCTGCTTTGGTTACCCGTGCATCAGCTGTGCTCAGTGCCTAGAGTCAACAGGGAATGTTTGATTGTCAAAACATTTTGGGGTCAAAGGCCTCCCCACACCCTCTGGTGCAATGAGATCCCTGGCTAATAGACTGAGCATGACTTTTGGGAGCCCATCCCAGTGCTATTTGGACCTGTGTAGAGAAAAGGTAAGATACCACTGTGTCAAAACGATAGCTGATGTTCCTGCTGGGGTGAGCAAGGTGCTGGGTATGCAAGGTCTGAAGTAACAAGCAAGTAACTGAGGTCATTCATCTGCTGTAGCAAATATTTGATCTCAAGACAGCAGAGTCCAGACCTGCTTGTCTCACCAGGTGTTCTTGAAGATGACCAGAGAAACTGTTTCTTGTTTGGGGATTTTATTCTCCTCTGTTTTAGTTCTTTTAGATCTTTGGTCCAGGCTTGCCCAGGAGCTTGGTCATAGGTTTTGGTCCCCAGTGCTCAACCATGGCTCAGTGAGCCAAGTTCAGCTGTTGTAACACTGGGGTTGAGAACTGTTCAGCTCCTTGTGTGCCCCAGAGGAGAAGCTTGTGATGGAGCAAAATCTTACTTCCTCACTCAATTCCTGGCATATGAACAGCTGCACTATACTCAGGTTGCAGCCCACCCAACTAACAAGTGGGGAAAGCTGGCAGGTCTCAGGCACTCTGCTCTTCCCTCTCCAGTATCTGTTGCTGTGAAGGGGCAGCTGCTGACATTCCAGAGTGTCCAGCTCCATAACTAACCTGGCAATCTTCCTTTTGGTCCCCACTCCACATTCACTGGGATATCATAGCCATCAGCAGCCCCAGCGACTGGCGGCAGCAGCAGCCGGGTGACTCACCTGGCCTGGCTCTTCCTTGCACTAAATCTTGCTATCAAGATGATAATCTGCCGGTAGTTTTTGCTCCAGCTCAGTGCTGTAGACCTGCTCTCACACATCCTGATCTCCCTGTAGGCAGAAAGCTTCCCCCCAAATTACCCCACCCTCGCTCAGTGTACCCACAGCCTCTGGCCACTCTCCAGCACATTGTCTGTTTTGGAAACCAAAAACCTCTGCTCTACTACCTAATTTCTGGAATTAGGTTCTGGAGGCCAGTGAAGTGTTATGGAGAGATTCAGGCAAGTGCATTTTTGTGGAGGTTGCAATGCTAAGGCCATTCATCATTCAGTCAGGGAGGTGATGCCCTGCTGAGAACAGGCATTACAGTTAATGCTGAGCAGCTTTTCTCTAAAAGCTCCCTCCTGGCTCCCTTGTGCATAGCAAAGGACATGTCATATCATAGTACAGCAGTGTAAGAAGCCACTAGACCTTTAGCAGTTCCAGGGCACAGCCTACAAGCTATGAAATGCAGATGGATATTGCTGCACTAGTAACAAGCACAGGTCACAACTGTGTTATGCTGTCTTCTGTATTCCTCCTGTCACCCATTTACCTCTCTTTTCTTCCCTTTCTTTCTCCTTTTTGATGTTACATGTGATACAGGGGCTTTATTCAAAGAGGATGCTCTACTGCAGGGCTGGGCTGAGAAATCACCAGCTCATTTCATGCAGAATTGAACAACTCTCAGCCCAGCCTACTTGAGCACAGCAGAGGTGCCAGGAGATGCTTTCATAATTGATGTCCCTAGTCTGACTTTGAGGTTTGGGGTCTCTTTTTAAAAAAAAAGAGCCAAGAATATATGACTGCAACCAGTCATAAGCCCTGTAGGGACACTTCCAGGAATGTTATGAGCCTCATAGGAAGGCTTTCTGCAGCTGGTAGGTAGAGACTTCTCTTCCCAGAAGAAAGCCATCCCTTATCCATAATGATATCAAGGCTACTAGCTAAGCTGAAGGGTCTGACTGATGTTAAAAGAGCATCTTGGGTCTGGTTTAGAAGATTCTGGGGCTTATCTTAGCTGGAATTGTGGGACTCCTTAAGGATGTGTTTCCATTTCACAGCTTCTTGTAACATGGGAAAGTAAATATGGTGTCTTGCATATTTCTTTTCTTTGGACCCCTTTGATTTAATTTATATTATTATTTATTTCAAAGTGACCAGTGTCCCACCTTGCCATGGAGGTCAATGGAAATTTAGTTGTCATCTTCATGCAGAGGATTTCAACCCATGTCTGTGATTAGTGATGAAATGAAATTCATGGCTTGGAATAATTTATCCAGCATATCCAATCAAATACAAATGTCCTCTGTGCTTGAAAATAAATGAGGGTTGGAGGCAGCTAGCCTGCTGCAGAGGTTTGTGGATAGATTGATGAGCTGAGAACAAGCTGCCATCCTCCACCCCCCGCCGTCAGTGACTTTCCAGTCTGAAGGAGTGGATGCTGAGGCTAGAGGAGAAGGATATACTTTCCAATAAGTGTTGCAGTGGGAGGTGAGAAATAAGAGCTCTCAGTGGAGGAGGAGGTGGAAAAAAAAGGCAAGCACTGTACTCTGCTTAACAGAGTACAGTTTAGAGCAGCTGCCTGACAAGCTTCTGGCACAGGGGTCAGGGCAGGAGCAGCCCTCTGCTTGCAGCACGTGTTATTGAATGCTACCCGCAGGTACCAGGGAGCACAAACCATGATTTCTGGCTGATACAGTCTTTTTCTGGTCATGCGTGAAGCTAAGAGGCCTGTGAGATGGAAGAAGACAATGGAACGGCTGATGAGGTCTGCCCTTGGTGCGATACAGTAACACCAATGCAGGACTTGCATCCCAGCAGCTTTTTGGGCTTAAAGATAAAAATAAAATTTGAGTTTGAGTTCCGGTGTCACCATTCAGTGATTTTTAATTGGGATATTCATGTTGCTTGCTCTTTCCTTCTTTTCCCCCGCAGCATGCCAGCTTCAGAAGCATGACCGAGGGTTCAGGCTGTGACAGTAAGTAACATGCTTCTGGTGCACAGCAGCACCATCAGCTGAACTGAGCTGTCACCGTCAGCGTAGGAGGGCAGTGAGCCTGTGGTTCAGCTGGAGAATGGTTATACATTAGGCCAGGGACAGTCACTTGCACTTCTCTGCCCCCATTTTAGTGTTCATTAAGAGCAAAGTGAAATTCTAGTTCCCAGATTAGCAAAGGGAAGTTTGAAAGGGTAAAGTGTGTGTTGCCTGAAAGTGAAAAAAACAGAAAGCAAAGCAAACCTTTAACTGATCGTTTTGAGTATACATTCTTTGTGATTGTTAGATTTAATTTTTTTTATAACTGGGGCAAACCATCTTGCAGAGAGACTTTGTGATATGAGGCATTTTATAAATGATGAGCTGACACTGTAGGTTTTACAACCAAAGAGACATTTCAGGGTTGAGATCCTGAGTTGAGCTGTGTGCTTAGTGAGTGAGGGATTTTTGGATTTGGTGCCACTCATGCCCTGTGCTTAGACACAAGAACACTGTGCTGGTGGGCAGCTGGCAGGAGAAGCTGCTACCAAATGCGGAGCCAGTGAAACCTGCTAGGTCTGTGCCCTGACAGCATGGCATTTTGGGCTGTCTTCTAAAGTGTCCTCTATCAGCATATGCTGGAGGTACACAACTGCAGAGGGCAGGAGAAAATGCTGTGCTGATCCCACTGAATGGCTTGGGTCATTATTTCCTACCTGGATCCTCAGATAGTAAAAGGTGATGTGAAGTTTTCTCTTCCTTCCAAAGGCAGCAACCACATTAAGCTGATTTTATAATTTAAAGCTTCTGGGGTTCTCTAATTATGCACCCTCATTGATGCTACATCTGAAACTCCAAAGCCATACAGCTTGAGTGATAAATGCCTCTTACCGCCTGCCAGATGTCGGGTCCTTTCTTATCAGCCCCAGTGTGCTACTTGTGAGGGGTGTCAGGGCTTCACCCTGACTGCTGTAAGATCTTTTCATATTCTCAGAGGGAGAAGGAGACTACAGAGAGGTAGAACCTGGGGCTGTCTTGTGCAGGGCTAGGAACTGGGCTATGATGATCCTCTTGAGGCCCTTCCAACTCAGAATATTCAGTGATTCTGTGAAGCTGCAGTACCAGCAACTGAGTGGACTATTGTAGCTATGGGAAACGGGTGCCTCTCCTGCTCCCTTGAACCAAACCAGCCTCTGGGAGCACATCCCTGTGAGATGAAAAGAGCCTCATCACTGGAGCAATGCTGGCTCTTCTAACGAACTGTCCCGTCAGCTCTTTTGCAAGGAAATGTGAAAAAGACTTATTTTTAGGCCACACCTAACTAAAAAAAAAACAAAACAAAAAACCCCACCAAAAACAATTAAAAAAAAGAAGAAAAAAAAAAAGAAGTGGTTAAGGGCATATTTTACTCTGCACTAATAAACTGTAAAGGAATATAGTCTAAATTTTTCAGATATTTTGAAAACAGTCCTGCAAAAAGAAATAACACTTCACAGAAATCTCTTTGATTTCTGGGTTGTTCCTATGTGCTGGTGCTAAACCAGAGCCTTCTAGAGCTGAGAATCTTTTCTTCTCCTCTTCCCCGTACTGCCTTCTAACCACTGACAGTGAGTAAAAATATTCATGTTTAAGTCCAGTACCTTTATGTGCATCTCACACTGGAGGCTTTTTCCATTCCCCTGGAGTTGGGCAGGCCATGATTATCACTCTAATAGAGTTAATTAAGAGCCTAGAGGCCCTGATGTTTTGTTTTCTTTGGGAGCAGACCTATGGCTTGGGCCTCTGAGTTACCTGCTTTGCCCCATTCCTTTCCCTGCAAAAACACTGAGTCAAAATCTGACAACTAGCTGTTCAGGAGCTGCATGCACCCCTCAAGGTTAAGCGTGTGCTATGGGATCAGATCTAGGTGTTTTCTCCTCCATGGCATGTAGTGGAGCTCTGTTGGCTAAGGTAAGCTCCCTGGAAAGGAGCAATTTCTTTAATTGTGAAATTGGACAATAGCTCAAACAAATAAAAGTAACCCTATGAAATGAATCAGCGAGACAAAGCACATCCCCAAAAAGTCCATCTCCGGGAGGGGTTTGATGCTCAGGATGGCAGCAGAGCAGCAGTCTTCTCAGAGAACAGGTGAAGTCTATCAGATTGGGGCTGAACTCATCCTCAGCACCTCGAAGAAGCATCCCCCAAAGTAAGCTTTTCCCTTGCCACAGCCTTGCTCAGCTTGTAGGTAATCTCTGAGAACAGGTAAGGACTGTTTTTAATAAATATAGGAGCATAGGGTCACTCCCGAATGTGGAATAAAATAATAAAGGTCTTTTATGTGGGAAGCTTGCTGTCCTCTGGAGAGTTATAAAGATCAAAGACTTGAAACAGTGGCTAATTGCAGGTGAGGTTACTCCTGTGAAACAATTAGCCCATGTGCGTGTATGAAAATGGAGAGGGTGCGTTGTTCGCAAACTGAGGCATCTCCTATAAAACTGCCTCAATTTTAAGGGGTATTAACTATTCCCTTGCTGAGTTATGATTCTCCTAAGTGACCAGTTTGAATCCACAAAATCTTACAGTACCCCAATGGATCCTGTTCCTTTTCTTGGCTTATGACTGAAATATGAGTTCAAAGAGCATGCACTTGAATGATGTGGAGAAATGAGGATAAATTGGAATGGTGTTCTGGAGAGGAGAGTATGTTCTTTAGTCTGTGAGAGATGTTAATGTAGCAGAGATAAAAATGGAGATTTGAAAGATATAGCTGGGGGCCTTGAAGACTTTGTCTCAAACCTTCACAGGCCTCTTCAATAACTTGAAGGATGAGAGTAAATTGTGACTATAATTTGAAATGGTCAAACCTATAAAATAGACAGTTTTCCATAAAACTGAAAGTCCCCAGGGAGGTCTCTGAGCTTGTTTTTTACTGATTTGGAAACTATGATGAAATGTCCCAAAAAAAGTGTCCTTAAGAGTAGTGAGGAGGGGTTTCAAAGGGAAGGGTTAGGATTAGGGTTGAACAACAAAACAGCCTTGGGAATTTTTCTCTGAGAAAGGATGAACAGAGCTAAATAGGCACAGCTCCTGGATCCAGGTTAGTTGGTGTTCAGTAGACAAGGCTTGAGGCTGGCTCTGTCGTGAACCCTGTCTGGCCAGAGGAACAATCAAAACATGAGCAATGAGGGGTAAAAACCATGACTTGATGTTCTCACAAAGGTAATAGTCTAATTTGGATGTTTCCTGAAAAAACAGTGAGAAGGAATAGGAGCTTGGAAGACGGGGAAGTAGTTTTCCATCAAAGCAAAGTAAAAGACCCTGCTTATGAGAGTTACTGAGATAGTAAAGAGAATTGTGAAGAAGTGATGAAATGGCAATTAACCAGGAAAGTTCACCAATTTTCTCTTTGCTTCTCTTTCCTATGAGAGAGATGCTCAATGAAGAGGTTAACAACAAGCAGGTTTTCAACAAGCTTGGAAGTAACCAACGAAAAATCTTCTATTAGCTTGTTAGGCTTTTTTTTTTTTTTCTTTCTGCTAGTATCTGTGAACCCTGCAGACTGATAAACTATGAAAAGTCTACTGACATGCAGCTGAGCCTGGAGGGTGTATAGGCTTGTAAAAGGGGCACTAGTTACAATGTGCCATCATTTTGAGTTCTTTATTCAGAGATAGGAAGCAAAAATCTATTTCCTTCTTCCCTCCTGGGCTTTTCAGGTTCTGTTTCATATTCTTACAAAGTCTGATGCAAGACACCTGTCCTCTGAGCTTTGCAACATGGCTATGGCTGGCATTTAACCCCTCTTTTCACAACAGGTATCTCACCTCCCTGCACCAATGGCCTAATTGTACGCATACATGTTGACACAGAGTGGAAAGAAGAAAGTCTTTAGTTAAGCAATTAGTTGCTGCCATTGCAGGCCCTGCCACAGGATAATTGAAAGCCATTAAGTAATGTTTGGTTCTGAAATGTAGCAATTATCTCGGTAATTGCAAAGACTTTCCTTGAATTCTAACCCATTTGTATTGACGTTTTTTCTCCCATCTAAGCTGCTAGAGTGCCTGGTGGGAGGCAGAGGGGAAGCGAGCGGGGAGGAGGAAGGAAGAGTATTCTCTGGGAGAGCCTGCCGAGCGCCAAAATTTGGTGATGTTTTTTGTATTGCAAGCACCTGATACTGAGCTGGCTTCACCCTGCTCATGTCAAGACCTCTCAGCCTGAGCACAGGGATCTTCCCCTTCCTAAGACCAGAGCAGAGATGGGATAGTGGAGTGCACTCCGTCTAGCGTTTGACCTGGCCAGGTCTCTGACTCCTTTCAAATGTGCAAGTCATTCTTGCACAGCACCAGCTCACTTCTGGTCTTGGAGGTTCGCAGTCCAACGTCTCTCCTCCGTCAGGAGTGATCTGATCTCCAAGAGGATGGAATTGGCCACTAGAGGGTAGCACAATTAAAAGCATAAGGAAATCTCATTTCTCAAAGTAGGACCGGCTGTTCTGGGGGACGCACAGCAGGGATGGTCATGCCTCCAGGCTACCTGATGTTCTACAGATGGGACAGTGTCAGAGCAGAAGCAAGCTCATGGTGAAGAAAGGACTTGCCACGGGTAAAGCAGGAGCACATGGCAGCAGCAGAAGAGCTCCAGGGCTCCAGGGCTGCTGCTGCTCTTCCTGGCCACCATCCTCTTTGCTCCTTCCTCACCAGAGTCCAGGGTCCTAAAGGAGCCTTTTGGCTTGATTCTACTGTTGGCTTCATGTAATTTCTTGATCTGTGGCTCTGACGCCAAGCTCAGAGCTGGGATATCACCATGGCAGATGGACAATACTAAGGTCTTTCTTTGTTTTCTGAGTTTACATATCTATAAAAGACTTCTCGGGTTAAAATTACTAGAGTACATACTGGTCTTCTCTTGGCCTTTGCTGACATGTACAAAGTGCTATGCACACTAGTAGATGAGGATGTAAAAGCTTTTTAAAATCACACTATTTTGTGAATGGAGGGAAATGAGTGGTGGATCACAGAAGATTCAAGGTTTTAATTTTAAAGCATGCCTCTGGAGCCAAAGGTCAGAGAAGAGCCATCCTCCCTTAAACAAAATCCCCACCACAACATTGTATTAACATGATACTTAAAAATGCAGCTGCGCTCTCGGGTTAAAGTCCTGGCTCTGCTGAGAGCACACTCTGGCAGGATCAGTTTCAAGGATGGAGAAATGCGGTGTCTGACGCACACTAAAATGTCTGTCTCCCGATCTGATGTGCAGCAATGCATCAAGCATGTCTTGAAACGTGCGCTTTGCCAGCTGCCAGCACGTGCCAGGGACAGGGGGTTAGTTAGGATGTTAATATAGTTAATTGGGGATATGGAGAAGTCTGTGAAGGAGAAGGCAAGTGCTTTTCTTGTAGTCGTGTGGCTCATTAGAGAAATTGCATAGCATTGGCAGGGTGAAAGAGCTTTTTCTCTTCAAGGGTATTTGTAGCATGCCAAGAAGCCTTGTTGCTTCATGGGGGTCATGATGATGTTTCCTTGCTGTGTTTCGGGCAGCACTGGGCCACAAGCAGGTGCATTGCAAAAGCACAGTGCAGTGTTATGACACTGCTGTAAAACAATCCAAGTGATTCAAGGTAGAAATTTCTGATTGCGTAGAGAAGGTCTAACTTGAAATTGATCCTCATTAGTTGCAGGATATCACCGTGGCAGCAAGACACAAGAGCACTGAGTGCTTGTTTAACTGCAAATATGCCCTTGTAACCTGTGGGACAAACTGTGGTCTTTGTGCTGTGTCTGCCCATTTTAAATCAAAAGATTTTTTCACCAGATTACAATCCATCAGGTTAATGCATCTTCAGAGGTTGCTGGTCAGCTGACAGCAAGGGAAGCTTAATCTGCTTTCCCCAGAGCACCCTAATGTGAAGATACTCCCTGTCCACTCTCATGCACATCAGTTGACCACCAGGAATGCTTGCAGTACTTCCTCTTTGAGATGGGTTTTATATCATTCCACTCTTACATACATAATCCCCTCAGTGCAGTGGGGGAGGCCATGTTCAACCCCCACCTTGTTTTATGGTCTTCCAGGTGATCTGCAGCTCTTGAGTTTTTGCTTTGGAGAGGCGTGTGTGCAGGGTTATAATAATGTCTACAGCGGGAGTTGTAGCCTTCTGAAAGAAATGTGTCCTTCCTAGAGACATGGACACAGAGACAATGGACCTTGAATGCACAAACTTTTTGGGAACTGAGAAGCACATTTATCCTGTGCCTTGCCTGGTAGCCTCCAGCTCCACTGTGCCTCTTGCTACATTGCTTTTGGCCGGCACTATGCAGGCAGGACCGTCCGAGTGTGGCCAGCGAAGACCAGGAGGCTCTGGATTGCCTTACTGAAGAAAATGAACATTCACCAGCTGGCAGTATGGGTGTGAACCCTTCCCTGGAACATTTGAAGCATGAGCAAGTACAGTAGTGTGTTGAGTTCAGCACGTTGGCTTTTTCTTTTTTGCCTTAGGGGACAAAAAAGTCTCTCATTAGCCCTCAGGTGGCCTGGTTTGGGCTCTATATTCTAGGCGGCACACTGCTTCCCTGGCCTGACCCTGACCCTGGAGCGCAACAGGAGGAAGATGACTGAGAGGGGGAGAACATGGGGGCTATTTTTGCTCCCATATCACTATCTAGTTAGACTCCAAGATGCTGTCCTTCACTGCTGTCTGCTGCCTTGCTTGCTCTGTGGCTCTCAAGTGTTTATCATTGACAGGCTGTGAGCAGATGGACTGGCAAGAAGAGATAAATTTGACCCAAGAAGATGTCATTTGAGGAACAGCTGAGGCTAGTGTTTCACCAGATGTCCCAGCTTTAACCCATTAGCGACTTCAAGGAACTCAGCATTGTCAGTGGCTTAAACACAGTCCATTACCACACAGGCAGGGCACAAAAGCTATTGTTACAATTTGCACAATAAGCAGATATTCCAGGTTTTTCCAAGGGAGTTGCCATGAACTCGAGCCCAATAGGGGTGTGCAGTAGTGATACGTACCATGGTTAATAGTGTCCTCTGCAAGCTGCACTCAAACAGCTAGAGTTAGTCAAAATGTTACCCATTTACTGCTAAATGATTCTGTTAGTGCATGAACCAGCAGATACCATGTTAGAATACTGACAAATGCTCTCAAAGGCATATGTGATTGGGGTAGCTGATTTTCCCCTCGGCAGTTCTATATTGGATGTCCCAAGAGGAACTGCTGCTTCTGCTGCCAGATTAAATGTGTAAGCAAGTGCTTTGGTGGCAGTGTACCTCAGTCTGTGACAATGTGGGCTGTTCATCATCATATTATGCCTAGGAAATACTGCAGGGTGGTGAATGAGCCCACGTGAGTGGTGGACATGCACACAGTCACTGACGGAGAATATTGTGCAGACTTGTACAGAGCACTTTCCAGCATCATCAATGGAGAGCATGCACAAAACAGAGCAGCAATGTCTCTTCATCTACTGTAACTGTGTGGCCCTCTAGGAAGGGTTGTCATCTGACATTTGGATAAATTTAACAAACAATGTTAAAACTGGTAAAAGGAAGTTATGGCTGTAAAGCTGTTCATTAGTGCAGAGATGTGAGATTTATGGATATTTGAGCCAGCAAGATAAGCTGGCTGTGGCCTAATCATGAGAATATTCCCCGCAGTGGCAGTATCTCCCAACTTTCACTGATGGCTTTATGCTTGTTTGTTGGATGCAACTCTAACACTGTTTTTATGGTGTGGCAATTCCTGCACTGGGACAGTGTCCAAGGTGGCTGGGACACAGACAGGTGTCTGTCACTTGCCCATTCAACTTCTTATTGTCAGTGTTGTGAAGAGCTGAGCATCTTGGCATTGTTCCCTATGTGTAGTCCGAAAAAGACCAAGTTTTGTCACCTTTAGCCATTATGAATCCACTACTATGTATGCTCCCAACTGACATAGTCAGAAAGGCGAGGGGAAACTGAGTACCTTCTCATTAGCTGATATTTGTTAATAGATGATTTTTACCCCAGGCAAAATTGAATATAATCAAATTGTCCTTTTCAAATTAATTGCCTTGTTCAAGACCTGATCTGAGAAGAAGAACAACTGTCCCTTTATCTGGGAGGGTGTGAGGGAGTGTTTGGCACTGTATGAGCCTATTTCAAATACAGCACTTCTCTTGCTGGATCTCTACTGTGATTCTTGGGAAGTCACAGGTTCAAATTTGCCTTTATCATTCCTCTAAAGCCCTGTAAAGGAGCATCCCTCTTGCCAGCAGTCTGCACAGTTTTCTACCAGATTTTTTAAGATATTTAGGGCCAAATTTTCAGCCAGTATAAACCAATGTCCTCAGATCCTCATAAATATGTCCTTTTACCACTGAAGCGATATCATTTATTTCTTGACGTATTTCTGCTCAGTTGGGAGGATGTTAACATTGAAGTCAGGAGCTATTGTGGACCAGCAGAGTCTTTCTCTTGCAACCAGTTTAATTCAGGATTCTTCAGGGAAACCACTCCTGGGCTTGGTCACAGATTTGAGAGCTCTGTACTGCAAGGATTGCACTGCAGACAATTTTTGTACTTGAGCAGGGCTCCAAATGCTTGGCTGTGAATGCCAGCATTTACACAAGCTACCCAGCTGCTTTCGGATGTGTATGCTGTTTACATGCAGACTCCAGCTGGTTGCTACAGTAGGATATAGCCAGGCAAAATCTGTTGGGAAAACGTTTCCCTCTGCTACAGAGATGAGGTAGTGTCTGTGTTGCTAGTAGGACAAGCTAGCTGGTTTTATCACCCTGAGACTTGTCTTCTGGACAAAAAAGGTCACAAAATTTGCCCCAGAAAGGCAAATGAATTAGTAGTGTTAATCTACACAAGAGATGCTGGCACTTCCAGTGCCGGGTATTTGATGTCTCTGCTGTGCTTTTTATGATTTGGGAGGGCAATTGGAAACTGAAGTACAGAAAGCAAAAAAATCCCTCCTTCTGTCATAGCAACTATGATTTTGGCCACAAAATGGTCTCTTCTCCTACAAAATCACATCCTCCTAACTCTCCTTGTCCCTTTGGGTGTCATGGGGAATCTTCAAAAGGGAAGATACAATAATGAGGATAGAGTTTATTGGAAATAGTGCTCAGATATGCAAAACTAGAAGCTGTTGTATGTACTGGGCTGGGGAATGCAACACCGCTGTTGGCTGACCTTCACAGGCTGTCCATATGTGAGTGGGTGTTTTAAATAACAGTTTGTTGGTGTTTAATTCGATGTTTTGTTCACGAAGGATTTTCTATTCTTCCCATTTCTCTTCCCTCCTCCCCAGAGTGCTGGGAAATTTATCCCAGGGAAAAAAGAGATGTATGTCTCTTGGGGGTTTTTGAGTACTGATAAGAATTGTGGAAAGTCCCATAGGTGTGCATTTTCCTTCATTACTCAATCAGACGTTAATATTTCTTAGGAACCTGCCTCTCTGTGTGTCTTCTTTCATGCAGATTGATTGTTATGACATGTACAGTAGCTGAAATTTAAAATCCATTGAACTGAGGCCAACACCTTCTCAATGGCCATTGATTGGAAATTCTGTGATTTTTTTTTTAGATACCAATTGCAAATGATTCACACTTGCCTTTCCAGAGTAGCTGAGCACTCAAAAGTGCTCTGAAATAGACCATGACTTGCTCCTAGGTTAGCAGTTTTAATGAGATCTGTGGAACAGCTCTGCCTTGCAATCTCATTTATTCTACTGCTTAGTAATTGTTAATGGGATTTTCTTTTTCCAGAGAAAGCAAATATTTTGTCAGAACAAAAATTGCTAGGGCTTATCAAGTTCTTTCTGGTTAGGGTCCCTAGTCAATGTTTTCTGATTAGAAAAAGATGAATGTATTGGAAGTGCTGCATTTAGGAAAAGTACTCTTGAAAAATAGAATTTTGGAAGTCTGCAGACATATTTCTGATGCAAGAAGCATATTTTTTGTTTTAAAATGTTTCATGAGAAAATGTGTACTTGTTTTGTTGGGGTTGGGTTCATTAATTGTTTTTTAACCAAGAGCAAAGCAAGCTAATAAGATGTCTTGCCTCATTTTATTGGAAAATGTATTACCCTTTCAGTATTTTCAATGTATAGGCCCTGCTATACATCGGAGCAATGCCTCCTTCTTGATGGTGAGTGGAAGTGAGAAGCTACAATTAAGAGCAGATCCTGCAAAGGCAGAATAGTATTAACTGCCTGGTGACGTCACATGTGCTGTCTTCTGGGGAAGGTGCCTTACTTGCCCTTCAGTCCATGCTCTCCTTTGCAAACCCACATGTGGACTGTAGCTTCAGGTGACCTTCTGGGAGAAGCAGGGTGAGAAATCAGTGCCTCATGCTGTCCCTCATCATGCTCTATCCTGCAGTGATAATGACACAATTGTGTTTTGTCTTTGCTCCTATACTTCCTCCTTGCAGGAACCCCAGCTTCTGAGAGAACCATTCTTAGAAAGGTCCCTAAATCCCAGAGTTGCTGAGGTTTGGGGGGGCATGAGTTCAAGTCAACATGCATCTGTGCAGACATTTGCTAGTGAGCTTAGGTGGCTACACAGCTTTGCCAGGGCATTGCACATATCATTTGGTGTGGCCTTGGGGCCAGCCTGCACTGAGAGAGGCAGCTGATTTCAAGAGCAGCCTTTATAGGTGATGCAGCCCAGGCAGTGGCTGAGTTCACCTCCAGGACAGCTCTTGGGGGTTCACTGCAGGCCAAGCGGGAGGAAGTCACTGCTGCTGCCTGGCTTAGATCTTCCAAAACTGCTGAGGGCAGAAAGGCAAAGAAGCAGCAGACAGCAAAGGGAAGATTAATTGGCCAGCTGCCTGAAGGGCTGGTTGGGGTTGTATTTCTTGTTCTTAACTTTGCAAATTTCTGCAGGATTGTAAATCTTGAGCTGCTTCCCAAATGGGGAAACTTCAGGTGTGTTTTTCTAAATAAGCAAACCTGGGCATACTTAAGTTCTTTGACTCAACACACAGGAATTCCCATTGGCTTTATTACATGCTGACAAGCGTGCTGGGGAAAGCAGAACAGATCAATGGCTGTGTTTGAAGCAGGCCATAAATCACTCATGACACCAGGCAGCAGATTGACTGACTTGCCTTGTTCCTCCTCCCTTCCCAGCACACCAGAGCTGACCCCAGCTTGCCATCGAGCCAGAGAGAGAGATGGCCATGATTAATGCTGCAAATGAAACCCTGGCAGCAGGCAAACTTGAGGTCTCTGCAGGGAAAAGTCAGAGGACAGCCGTGTGAGTCAGACAAGGACTAAATTTAAATGGGTTAAAACCTCCCCAGCTCCCAGCACTGTTGGGGCAGTGCTATACTTCTTTTCTTGGTGCTCCTGTGATATCCTGGCTTTATATGAATGTCTGTCCCTGCCCCAAACCTGTTGTGAGAGTCTTTAATGTCACAGGTTGAGCATGATGATGTTAAAGCTCCAAATTGTATAGGAGGGTTTCTGATGCCAGACGTGGGAATTCAGCCTCTGACGGGTTTTGACTTTTCAGAAGGAGCCAAGATGGGCAGATGGTTTTGAATTTAATACTTTCTTCACTTGAAATTGTAGCCTTGGGGTGATACAAAATCAGACGTAGTCCTGGTCTAGACAGGAGAGGGGTGTGAGAACCTCCAGAGTGCCAAGCACTCTCCTCCCCTGCCCCTGTGCACCAGAGCTGGCGTGGGAAGGGAGGGACAATAAGAAAAACTTCTGCAAAAATAACACCATTCTTGTTTGAAGATTTCAGACTGCTCTTTTGTTTTTACTGATAGATTGAGATCAAAATTAGGGAAATTATAATTTAAAAAATTAAAGCAATAGAAAGTAGAGCCACTCGTCCAGTTTGGTTGAAACCCTTCTTTTTGGTGGGAGGAGAATATGAGAAAAATAAATAAACCCTCCTCCACTTCCAGCAGTCACCTCACTTTGGAGGCTTGTCACCTCACTTTGGATCTGTCTTTGTGGAAAAAACAGTTAAGCAACTAAAAGAAACCCATCCCTGCATGCACAGAGCTTGCTCCTTCCACGGGAGTACAGGATACTGGGAGTGCCTTGTGCTTGTAGATAAGAGACAAGATGCCAGGGCTGTGGGTCTGCCCACAGGCAAAATCTTAATTAAAAATTATCTATATTATATCAAATATTTTTCTGAAATTTTTCAAAGTCGTTTCCATGCCTTGTGCTAAAAAGAAATCAAGGGAATATTTTGCAGGATCCCAACATTCATACTTTATCATCTAAATGCTTTTTTAGTTCTAAAGAAGTCCAAGCCCTGTGCTGATGCAGTGTTTGGTAAATAAGAAATCTTGGTTACATTGACAGAAAATTCTTTTTTAAGTCAATAAGAACTGTAGGAGAAGCAGGAAATGCCATTCATGATAGCATCTTCAAGCTTTTCCTCTTGAAAAAGCAGACCTGTAATGGACACCCAAGGGCCCTGCCCTGTCTGTTCAAATAACCTCAAAATTCAAGAAAATGCAATAGAAATCAGCCACTGTCAGGACGGGACCCTTCCAGCCTTGCAGGCAGGGCAATGTGCAGTGTTAGCACATACCAGAGGACTTCTGCCGAATTGCAAAAAAGGAGTGAGATGTTTGCTGGCACTTTTGTTCCTGTGCTCTGGGAGCAGGCAGGCCTGGCCAGGTTGCTTTCCTTTGTGGTTTTTTTTGGGGGGGCAAAGCAAAGCATTCAGAAATGGAAACTCTCGGTGAGAAGATAGCTTTTCTTTCCCGTCCATCGTGCTCCTCTCAAGCACAACTCAGTTTTACTTTACAGGGTTTCCCTTTCATCTGAAACCTTCCAATTTCAGGCAGGTTAGCTTGCCAAGGTGCACCTTCCCTTTCATAAATATTGCAGTAGCTACAGGCTATGGAGAGTTAGCCAAGCCAGTTCTCTTCATCTATCATGATCTCAGCCCTCCCTTCACCCCCTCCTCTCCCGCCCTCTCATTAAATAAGAATGAAAGGCAAACCGTAACCCTCTCACATGCCACATTAATATATGGTATAATTTTCCAGTTCTGCCCAGTTCTGGTATGGTAGCTGTGTGCTTGTGTAGAAAGTGGGGCATCCCTCATGCTGGGAATACTTGAAATCTTCTGTCTAAACTTGTTCCACATTGGAACATCCTGGGCTGCCCAAACACTGCTAAAATAACAGTAAAATATTGGGCACTTTTTATGCCCCTGGGCATCAGAGGATGAAGGACCCATCCCTGCTTCCTGGAACTTAAGAGGCAGCTTCCCAGACTCTTTTTTCCCTGACCTTCAACTCCTCAAAGCTTAGCAGAGATCCTGCCTCTGATGTTTTGAGGATCAGATCTTGGGGGAAGTGGCACTTGCTCTGCTCTGGCCTGCTGTGGAGGTTTTCCTCTTGGGGCTGGCTACGCTCAGCCACCCTGTATGAGAGCAGGGGAGCTCTGCAGCTGGTGTTCCTGCTGCGAGCCAGGGCTGCTCTGCCTCCCACCTGGGTTGCAGGGGAGTTCAGCTTAGTTCTGCAAACAGAAATTACTTGAAATACAGGTTTCCGGTGCTCAGCTAAGTAGGGAATGCTTTTCATTCCCTGTGGCCTTCTGGCACTGCTAACACACAGGAGAATGGGGTTTGTGTGTACCCTCACTGCAGGTCTGTTTGAGGCTCTGTACACAGGCACACGTGTGTGCATGTGAGTGCATAAAAGAACACTTTAAATCAATGTTCTTTTACCATGCTTCAAGGATACAATTACTCCTGGTTAAAGCAGCCAAAGCCAAAGATAAGCAATTAATATATTGACTCATGGAGCCATTCCTTTGCTCTAATGTCATGACACCAGATGCTGAACTGTGCATAGTTCTGTTAGTGGCTGCATTACAGCAGTGTCCAGAACCTCAGATGATCTGACCATACTCACCACTGTGTATAGTGAAGTTTACACATGTGTAAAAGCCTGAGAACATAAGATGATGAAATGGGTGAAGGATAGGACCAACATCTGTAAAGTAATGTGAAAAAGTTCTTCCTCTCAATAATTTCAGGCACATAAAGAAGGATAGCAGGGGAACAAATTCTTCCATCTGTTTCAAAGTTTCAGGAAAAGGTTGTATCCAAAGAGTTGACTTTTTGTTTGTTTCTTTGTTTTCTTGGAAAGCACAAGCAGTTATAAACAAAATATAAAACTGTCATAAAATCTGAAAATTTCATCAGAAGATAGCTCAAACCTTGCAGCTTATATGAAAGATACATGGAATGTGTCTCACAATCTCAGGGTGTTTGTGTGATGAATCATATGCAAAAGCCATATTTTCATTATGTTTTCTTAGAAACTTTTTAACAAGCTCTGATCATCACTCAACTGAGCAGGTTGTGGAGGCGGGTTTGAGTGTGAATATGCTTTGCTTTTAATCTCACCCTCTATTGCCCCCAGAGCAGAGGTGCACTGCTTTTTATTTTCTTCAGTCTCTCATTCCCTTCCACTACAAGTAGCTGTCCAGGGTTGAACTGTTCATCAGAGGGCTCTGCTGGACCTTTCACTGCCGCTGAGAGCAGTTTGCCTTCCTTCCCTGTTTCTAAAATGTCTCCCCTCACATGTCCACACTTACATCTGTCAAGGACACCAACAGGTGACACCTTCCTCCTCCCCACCACATCAAGGCTAGAAAAGGCTGTGGCAGGGGAGCACCTACAAATAAGGCCAGATTTGGTGACCGAAGTCCATGATGCATTTTTTTATTTATACCCATGCACGCACACTTGCGTGTATGTTACAATGACTTCAGGGGACTGTAGGGGACTTTCCGCAAGGATTAACCAAGTGTGCCTTCAACAAGGTAACACAACGAACTTGCCACTGCTGCTGTGTGGTTAATTAGAGATTTTTGTCATATGGAAACTGTTTTTTAAAAGAGCGTAATGTGGTTAGTAAAAGATACTACAGTCCTAATTTGGTGAAACTCTCACCGGAAAACTAAGCAGGTTTGTAAAGGGTCTTCCTTTAAAATCGTTGCTTGGTTTTGTTACTGATAGTGTAGTACTGCAGACGTGGTGTCCGCTAGTTGCCATACATAGGTGAGCAGTGACTCTCTGCTCCAGAGTGAACAGATCCAGATGTTGGGTGCAATATAAAGAAGAGTGGAGAAGATCTGGAAAATTAAAAATATGCAGAATTTGTGCCAAGTACAATTCTCTTCCTAAAGTCCAAAGTAACAAGCGTTGTGGTTGAACTGGGTCCCTAAAATAAATTAAGAGGAGGGAGGAGTGTAGGATTTTGTCTTATGCTACCCTCTACTCTGTAAACGCTGGATTCATCAGGTGGATCTGTGTGAAAAGGTGACCAGGCAGTGGCCAGAGCAAATGCTGCTGGTGGGTGGTGAGGTGAGGAACCCAAAGATCTCTCTCTCAGATACTGAGAAGAGCTATCTGCTATCTTTTTAAATGTGCATGACATTGCTATATCTAAACTTCAGTACAGCACCTTCTGAAAAAGCATTTCTAACCCATAGTTTTCGTGCAAGAAGAGGAGCCAGTTTTGTTGGTGCTCTAAATTGAGTGGAAAACGCTATGAGAGCAGAGTTTCTGAAAAAAAAACCCAAACCAAACCCAAACTCCAAAACCCATCAAGGTCTCTGGAAGTTATACTACAGTGCTGGAGAAGGACAGAGCTGATGCATAGAGGAATCGGAGATTTAGAAAGTGTGCATTTAGACTTTTCCAAAGCACAGTTCGATGTGCTGGAGGGAGGTGTGGGAAGGGATCAATAGTGATTGCTTTTATTCCATCCCAATCCACTCACTGATCCTTGACCTTATCTCTTTTAAGCAGCTGTCAGCTGTAAGGCAGAAGTGAAAATCCTGGTGTGAGTTTTCTCCTCCACTCTGAGCATCAGTGCTGCTCCTCAGCAAAGAGTGCCATGGTGCCTCCTAGACTAACCACACTGCAATCATGGGGAATAGGAACTTCATCTTGTCCTTCACCTGCTCTTGCCGCAGATCCCTTCATGAGTTATGTGCAAACTGCATTCACAAGCACAGTCAGACAGTGAAAAATAATTTAATAGGTTAATTTACACATCTTGACCCCAGCATGTTTCTGCTTATCCCAGGAGCAAGCTGGTATTGGTAAATTATGAATTTGACTAACCACATTCAGTTTAGTGTCTGTAGAAGCACTTGAGGCCCTTCAACACTCATACTTGCAAGAAGCACCTGCATAGGGTGACGAGGAAATATGAATGGAGAGAGCCTTATCCTGTCCTAAAACCCAAGTGGGATGGAGAGAACAGGAATGACTCAGCAGAGTGGCTGCTCGCAGCATCTACTCCATAATACTTGGTGGCTGTTTGCTTTTCTTCTTCTCTTTCCCTGGATGACATTTAGGCTGTGGGATAGAAGGTAACATTCTCAAAGTGGCATTGTCTCACTGGGGTCATGAAGATTTTTTTTGGCCAAAGGATATTCCTCATGGAGCAGTGCAGAGTTTTAGGGAGGCTGAACCAGCTATCACACTATTGGGCTCTGGTTCCAATGCTGGCAAAACCTGCCCAGGCCACTTTCCATTGATTATCTCATGAACACCAAGATCTCTGCTGACTTTCATTAAATAGCATCAAATCTCTTTGCTTCTCAGTGGGAGTTTAATGGAAGTTGGGCTCCTAAGGCCCCAAAGGCTCAGGGATCAGCTCACTACTTGCTCTTCTGTCCAATACTAGCATCATCTCCAAAGCTTGGGATGGTTGAGAGGGGTTATTCATGGTGACTGGGAAGTTAATTGTTCTCCTACTGACAGAATATTGATGAATGAACTTAAAAAGGCCTGGCTATACTGCATCAAGGAAGTACACAGCATTTGAAAAATTAGCCTGCTTGGCAGCTTAGTCTTTTAAGGTTTCTATTAACAAAATTAAGTTGAAAGTATTTCCTCAATGCATTTTTATTTTTTTCTTCTGGCATCCTCCACAGATGAGAAGAGCCATGCGCTTTACGAGACTCGATTCAGTGTTGGTAGGGCTGAGTCACATGCCTGTTCTGACTGATGCCATCACACCCATGAAACACATGACATGTTATTGCTCAGTGGCTTAGCAACATGCACCATAAGCTGCCTCCTGCAAGCCTCTCACCTTTGCCTTCCCTTCAGGGCCAGTATTTAGCAAACAGAATTTGCAGTGCCATGGTTACCAACAAGTAGGGCTTGGGACATCTCAGCCATTTGCCAGTGACTTGAGTGGTATCAGCAGCTTATAATATTGTAACACCTTTTGCTAATTCATAGCTTTTCATAGAATTGTAGCTACTTCGGGGAAATCAATTTTGGGGGAATCTCAAGATTGCATCATTTGGTCTCTCATGGCAATTACAGAGGAATCTTTCAAATGCTGAAACCCAGGAGAGAATTAGGGAACTTGCGTTTAAGCTTTCTCTACCATCTATCAGCCCTAACCTGTGAACTATAACATATAATGTATATCCTTTAATGTAATGGACATTTAAGCATTTATATGGAAGTGAATTAGTTCTAAGAGGAGAACTACATGAGCCAACAGAACCGCTAAAGGCTAAGGATTTGAGTAGCCCAAGCGATGTCTCTGTACCCATTTATGGCTTGGAGTAAGTCTGAAAACAACACGTAGTGGTGCCTGAAACCAGGTGCTTTCCCAGACCATCCTGATACCTTCTTGATACTTAATAGCTACAAATTCCATGAATGAGTTTGGTCACCTTTTCCACTCATGTAAGCTTTTAGTGACCTAACTGCTCTTTCCTTGAGCTGACCCCAGTCCTCAGTTTCCAATGCTGCACATCATGCTGTTGTTGTGTGTCAGAATATTTCTTGTTGTTTTCTTACTGTTCTGCCTCCCTTAATTATGAGAAATCCTACTCTGGATGTTAGAAATTTGCACAATCCAAGAAAAGCTTTGTAAAAGCTGGATTTTAATTGTATGTTACCTTTGGTGAAGAATGCTAATATTCTGAAAAACAGAAAATCTTATGGAAAAATTTTGCTCTGTTCTGTCCCCAGAAAGGTGCCCCAGTGCCCCACTGAGTTTCTGGTTGCTCTTTCATGTCAGAAGCCAGAGATGGGTGAATAGAGCTGTGCCTAATGCTGTGGACCCATCACCATTTAATGTATTTAAAGCACTAAAATGGGGAATGCAATGCTTTAATGTGAACAAGGTAAGGTAAATTCAGGCCAGTATCTGTATGAATGTTAAAAAAGTAAACCAAACACACAACCCAAGTCCCTTCTCCTTTTCATTCAGGGGTTCAGTAGCTGCTTGCCTTGATCGACAAATGACATAATTTCCTAGAGACCTCTATGTACCCTCCTTTCCTTCCCTCTCATCTTCCACACCATGCTGTATTT